>ML778438.1:218874-245255 GCA_009831015.1 Picea engelmannii | reverse complement strand
CATCATTATCATATTCATTCCATTTAAAAAACAGAGCTACTCCACAAACCTCATTTTAATTTACTTAACTGATAATTGTAAAAGTTGAGATAGTTAATCCACATCTCTTCTCAAGAACTCTTGCAAAATGTATGAAGTTTGCAGCAACAACATATTTCAGACAATCACCTCACTTGTAACTTCAATGTTCCCCCATTTCTTCTCTACGCTAGATAAATCCAATGTACTTGACATTAAGGCTAAATCAAAGGACTTAGAGACAAACGATCAGGATACTCAAAAACAAAGAAAATCTGTAAAATTAGCTTCCCAAGGAAATGTTAACCCAATTATGCCATATAAGGATACTATTTCCTCGGAAGGAGAGTAGCTTTTGAATTTACCTTTGATTGGTTCCATGTGTAACATTTGTGTAAGCAATCTTGTTGAAATTGTGTGAGGGTAATTTAAAGTGAATTTTTTGGGTCTCTTGTTCTTTGTCGAGGGAGAAAAATAGAATTTTGGTCGTATATTTGTAGCTTATCTAATATAGTAGCAAAGACTAAAAAAAAAAATTGGTTTTACGACATGGGGAGGAATTCAATATTTGTTATCATGGCTTGATATTGATTTTTCAGCAAGATGGCCACTGTATTTGTTTGCAGGTTGCCTATTTCAGTTTTTCCAATGGCATTTGGAAATATAGAGAAGGAATAAAATGGGGGTGGTTCTATAGGAACTCTACTGCAAGGGATCATATGGAAAGAGTATAGAAGAATTGGTTTTAGTGAATAATTTACAAGGTATTTTAAAGTGATCAAGGAACTTCACAAAATAGATTTACCCGACTTAGAGAAGAAAAAATTTCAATCTTCATTAATCTGTATAATATGATGGAAATTCATGAAATTTTGTTGTGGAGATTGGGGAATACATTTTGATTGTTCTGTCATTTATTGGTAAAGTGGGATAATTTGTTGCATCCATTCCACAAATGCTGCTGGAATTTTATATTTCATGTAGATGATGTTTTTTGACTTGGGTCTTTCAAATATGATATACAGTGAAATTGGAGGCTCACGAAATATGATAAAATTTTCAACAACTTGTTAAAGGACATAACACATAGTTAGAGGAACAATTCCAACCCTATGAAGTTTGGAAAATGGTATCATCCAAATGGGTGTGCATGTGATTAACTTCCTCCCAAATAAAACTTTCTCCATGCACATGGTCATCGCATTTATTGTAGTGCTGGTTTTGGATAATATTGTTCTTGGATGTAGTTGAAAATGTTTTGATTTGTGTTGGCTTCCTTTATGTGAATACTTATGGCCCTACAATGTTGAGATCTATTTTTCAGAGAAGGTGTATTTTTAATTTGTCAAAGTGTCAATAAGCTCTCTTCTTTTATATTTCTCAAAATATTCAAGTATGTATAGAATTGATCAGAATTCTAGGAGGGATAGGAGTTGAGAGAAAATAACACTTAATTATCTTTTTAGTTTGGTTGTATTCGCATCCCTCCAAATATGGATTCTGCAAGGCTGATTTGTTCCTTGAACTCTCAAAATCATATCGAGGACACTCTATCTAAGAACCACAATCAATGAGTTTCTCTATTTTCCAGATATGTTTCACAACGAAAGATGATTTTTTAAGTAGCCTCGTGATCTGTTACATGTAGTAGTAGTAGTGATAGGAGAAAATGATGAAAACAATATCTTTAAGGTGGGATGTTTCGAAATATTGTGAGGAGGAACATGACAACCAAAAATCATCCTATAATAATAATTTCAGTAACACCATAGCATAGAAACCATGAAGGTAAGAGAAATAGGATTAGAGAGAAAACCCCAAGCATTTTTTTTTATCCATCCTTAATCCTATTCCTAGAAGAATTGGACAAACACCAAACACTCATCTTTCACTCGCATAGACCTCTCTCTTATGAACTCCACTACTCCATCACACCACACCATATTGGACTCCCTTGTCACCCAAATTTACGCAGCTTGCAGGGACTGATATTTCTTCCAAGTCATAAACCATGGCATGTCCCCCCACCTCCTCCATACACTTCAGTCTATAATAGCCAAGTTCTTCTCACTCCCCATGCAAAAAAAAACCAAAGTGATAAGATAATTTGATCATCCTTTTGGATACTATGACATAGATATCACAAAGAACATCAGGGACTGGAAATAGGTCTTCAATTTTGCATGTCAAGGAATAATAATGATTCCTTCAAATTTAGAAACCAAATCCAATGAGACCAAGTCACTAACAATTCAATGGATGGAAAACTCACTTTGTTTAATGGAATCCTATGAAAAATATGCATAGACCATGGATAAGTTATCTTTCGTATTACTCGTGTTATCACAAGGAATCACCCTCATACTTTAATGAGGATAAGCCCAGTACCCATCAGTTTATACTGTAAATGTAAATGAGTTTTAGGTGGTTAAATGGATAAGAATCAATGATAATAACATTCTAACTCAGAAACTTGGACTGGTATGCGCAATCAATTGCGGTCTGGAATCAACTTCAGTCAGTAAGTTGGAGTAAGGGTGAATAGAGGGAAGACTTTGGTGAAGAGAGTGTAGAGGTATGATGTGGACATCAGGTCTTCCAACAACCTAAAGAAGAAAAAAATAAATGCAATATCTTCTTGAATTCAAATCCCAAAGAAACTAAAAGAAATTATAACAACACTATAATACAACATTCATCATAATACAGTCATAACAATCCATGTGAATAAGTCAATCATGAACTCTATGAGCATTAGAGGCAAATAAGATGGAGTAAGAAAGCTGACATAGATTAACCAAGATGTATAAAAAACAAATACATAAGCAAAGAACCAATTGTTCTCAATCAAAATATTACAATAGCAGGGAGCCTAGCTCAACCATTTGACCTTTACAAAATATAAAAACTGCCTATATATAAGAAAAATTGTTGCAACCATCAAGAGTGTAAACGGATTACTTCATTCAAAGTTTTCATTCGACATCTGCTCTGTCAGACTGTGCAGATAGTCTTCTGTTATCAGACGCGAGCTCTAAATCTGATAATCTTTCTAGCTTTTCATTTATCTATTGAGACGAGGTTTCAGCCACCTCCCTCAGTTTAAATAATTGCCTTCATCGGGATTAGAAAGGGGCCTAAAATCCATGAATACTCCAGGAGGAAACAACGACCTTTTTTTAGGTCAATCCTGACGCCTCGAGGCCATGATGATATGATTTTCTACTATCGTGAGGGTCTTCGGCCTTGGTGCAGATCTCGTGAAAATTTCACCTTCCTTCATGCTTCCAAGGCTTCACGTGCTAGCTTCTTCTCCACTGCACATTCTTGCATGTGACCTCGGGTGACAACCTGGCGCTTATCCCCACAGGAACTTCGAGACTTTGTCTTTTGAGAATCCTCATATCACTTGACCATAGCACCCCAATTCACAATTTGACGAAAACGCCCAACTCAAATCAACGGTCGGATATGATTTCCATCCGACGGCCGAGGATTCTTGCTAAAAACCCCAAACTATTAGTTTCATGTGATGGGTGCTCAATCTCCTGTATGGACCTGCTTCCATATGAATTTGGGTTGTGACCCTGGGCCCACTCTCGAGCGCTTCACAAGTTTACGCTGCGTGAACTTGCATTTTTCCCCATTCTAAAAACTCTAATTCATGAAACCTCAAACCTATTGATCTGGCGCCATGCGTCCCTCTGAATTTAACAGTCTAGATCTATTTCAGGTTTCATCCATCGGGGATTTTTCCCTTGCCTCATTTCAAAACTCCCAATAGTCATTTCCACGAAACCTCGGACTGACTACCACCTGTCTCCTCAAGATCTATGGCCCAGATTAAATCTTTGCTTGACCTTTGATCTTAGGCCTTTTCCCTTGCACTAAACTTCAAGAAAAGTTTGGGTCCCGAATACCCATGAACCGTCGATTTGATTTGCCTGATGGATCTCCATCGTTGGAATATAATATTGTCTGCTTGCTTGTATTTTATGCTCGAAAAGGTATTCTATGAAAGTTGTTCTTTGTGTTCAAGGATGATACCTGTGCAAGCAAAGGACTGAGTCACCCTATGACCTTTTCATGGCTTTATGTGATAACATTTGGCTCCAAAGGGGATGGCATGCTCCCTGTGAGATACCAAGAACAAGCAGTTCCATTCACCCTATGCATTGGGTTATGGAGTCGAGCTCAAAACATTTCTCCGAAGGCCGACATGTACACTATTCTACTTATAAAAAGGAAAACAAACACACATGCTCCAAAAAGAGCTTATTTATGTACAAAACCTAAACCAACTAATTTTTACAATGGGCTAGGTGAAGGAAAACTTCCACCATAGCCATTCAAACTGTTTGATAACTGAATCCTTTGTTTCACCACAAATTGTCCATAAGAAACAAGAAAAGTGTGATAGCTAGCTAATTTCATTCTTACGATCACCCATATTACCTTCAAATGCTGATAAAAAGATCAAGCCTACATGATCCAAAGAATTTGAAAAGTGTAACTTTATGTACTCATTGACATGGTTATGAAACTGAAGGCAATGCATGATTAACTTATGAATGTTTACCTTCATGTTTTCAAAGCTGATGACAAGTTGCTTGATGTCCCCTACCTGCACACTTGATTAAAAGGCAACCACAGGAATCTGTGGGTCCAAAAGTTGTTTACTGTGAATTATAGGTACAAGTAAAAGAAGGATGGACATAGGTGGTTGATTATCCACTGATGACTGTTGATTTACTTTAGGCTGTGTATAAATGACCTCTTCATGTGCCTCAACTAAGGTTTGATCCTGGTCAAATTTAATGTCTTTCGTGAAAAGACCAACCTCTGCATCATCCTTACTATCTGCATAGTGAACAAATACAAGATAAGCTTGCTGCTCATCATCACTAGGATATTCATCAAAAAGGGGTTGTCTTTCATATCTATGATCGGCCTTTAAATCAATAATTTTATTAGGAAAATAACTGTTAAAAATATTTATTTTAGGAACAATAGTAACTGCTCCTCCTTACTGTTCATACAAATGATTTCTATCAATACAGGGTTGTTCATTGATACATGCTTTGAAGGCAAAATCATCCACATCTTTTCCTTCATATGGACAACAAGAAAAAATTGCCTTACACTTAGAGTTGATATGATACTGACTTTTAATCCTACCACACGCTCGGAGGTTCTCCTCCACTTCCCCAACATCCATGAATAAATGAGATAAAGATTTTGATTTCCTTTCTCTCAGGTGAAGGACAAGATATGAATGTTGAGCCATGACATAGTACACCATGGAAGCAGTCTCTATGGGTCTGATCTCTACAGGCATATTATGATACACACAGTAAAACCTCTTGTTGAAGACAACCAAGACTTCCTCTTCCCCTCTCCTCAAGGCATTAAAATCATACCAATATTGATCAAGGGACTGGTTCTGACCCCACCACTTCAAAAATGCATTTCAAAATTCAACCCAGGAACCAATGGAGTTAGCTCCCAAACATTTAAACCACACAACAACATCTCCAAACAACAAATTTGAGAACAATATCATGGAAACATCATCACGAGAAATATCAAATTGACCAACAATGTTCTCAAAGGCCTCCACATGCCTCTCAATTGTAACATGATCTTCCCGAGAAAAATGAGGAAGATATTTAAAGAAATCAGGAGGATAAGGATGAAGATGATATGGACAATTTAAAGGTTTAAACATCCTATCTTTGATTCTAGTTTGAAAACTAGTGGGTTGAATATGAGGCTTATCACACTGATCGCAAGGAACAATAGTAACAATAGGATGAGATGAGAATTGAGGAGGATGCAAATTATTTTCAACCTCCTTGGGGATGCAAGGGTGATTGACTCCATGAGGGATCTCAGTATGAATTTTATCCTTATGAATAGGTTGAGCTAAGGATATAGGATCAACATCTACAACACAAGAAGAAAGTATGGCTTCTTCCTGCAAGGATGTATATATAAAGGAAGGATGGTGATCAACCTAATAAACAAAGAAAAATATGATCCTTTTTATATGTGAAGGGAAAAACAAAAATGAGCTGATAAAGAATAACAAGAGTTCATGCAGAAAGCTCATAAGTTGATACCCATTCATTCCCTTCATCTTTCTGTCAATAGGATTTTCACCAGTGGAGTCTCTGATTGTGGAGTCGCCAGGTAGATGATTACAGTCAATTTCTGTATCCCACTCTTGTCTACCATCAAGAGCTAGATCTATGTCATTCTTCCCAGGGAGCTCTTCAATCTACTCAAATCCTTCCCCGAAAATGACGCCATTTAATGTTAGCACTATGAATCACCCTCAGACTGTAATTAGGATAATCCCAGTGCCCATCAGTTTATACAATAAATTTAAATGAGTTTTAGGTGGTCAAATGGAGAAGACTCAATGATAATAACATTCTAACTCAAAAACTTGGACTGATATGCGCAAGCAATTGAGGTCTGGAATCAAATTCAGTCAGTAAGTTGGAGTAAGGGTGAATATAGAGAAGACTTTGGTGAGGAGAGTGTAGAGGTATGTTGTGGACATCAGGTCTTCCATCAGCCTAAGGAGGAAAAACTTAAACGCAAGATCCTCTTGAATTCAAATCTCAAAGAAACTGAAAGAAATTATAACAACACTATAATACAACATTCATCATAATACAGTCATAACAATCCATGTGAATCAGTCAATCATGAACTCTCTCAGTATCAGAGGAAAATAAGATGGAGTAAGAAAGTTGACTTAGATTAACCAAGATGTCTCAAAAACAAATACATAACCAGAGAACTAGTTGTTTGCAATCAAAATATTACAATAGCAGGGAGCCTAGCTCAACCACTCAACCTTTACAAAATATCAAAACTGCATATATGTAAGAAGAACTGCTACAAACATCAGGAGTGAGATTATATTGTTGCATTCAATGTTTTCATTTGACGTCTACTCTGTTAGACTATGCAGAAAATATTTTGTTGTCAGATGCGAGCTCTAAATCTGCCAGTCTTTTTGGCTTTCCATTTATGTGTTGAGACGCAGTTTCAGTCACCTCCCTCAGTTTCAATAATTGCCTTCATTGGGATCAGAATGGGGCCTAACATCCATGAGTACTCCATGCAGCAACAACGACTTTCTTCGTTTCAATCATGACACCTAGAGGCCATGATGATCTCATTTTCTACTATCATGAGGTTCTTCGGCCTTGGTGCAACTCTCGTGAAAATTGCACCTTCCTTAGCACTTCCAAGCATTCAGGTGTCGACTTATTCTCCACTGCACATTCTTTCATGTGACCTCGGGCCACGACCTAGCGCTTATCCCCATAGGAAATTTAGGACTTCGTCTTTTGGGGATCCTCATATGACTTGACCACAGCACCCCGATTCCCCATTTGATGAAAATGCCCAACTCAAATCAATGGTTGCATATGCTTTCCATCCGATGACCAAGGCTTCTCGCTGAAAACCCCAAACTATCAACTTCATGTGATGAGTTCTTAGTCTCCTTTATGGACCTGCTTCCATATGACTTTAGGTTGTGACCCTGGGCCCACTCTCGAACACTTCGCAAGTTCGTGTTGCACGAACTTGCACTGTGCCCCATTCTCAAAAATCTGATTCATGAGACCGTGAACCTGTTGATCCGGTGCCATGCATCCCTCTAAATTTAACGGTCCAGATCTATTTTTGGTTTCATCCATCAAAGATTTTTCCCTTGCCTCATTTCAAAACTCCTGATAGTCATTTATGCAAAACCTTGGATCGACTGCCACCTATCTCCTCGAGATCTATGGCCTATATTAAATCTTTTCTCGACCTTTGATCTCAAGCCTTTTGCCTGGCACTAAAATTCAAGAAACTTTTGGATCCTGAATACCCGTGAACCGCTGATCTGATTTGCCTGATGGATCTTCGTCATTGGAAGATAAGATTGTCTTCTTTCTTGTATTTTAAGCTTGAAAAGGACTTCTATGAAATTTGAGCTTTTTATTCAAGGCTTATACCTGCGCAAGGAAAGGACTGGGTTGCCCTGCGACCTTTTGATAGATTTATGTGATAACAACTCGAACTCATATCTCTAAGCTTAGGGTTTCCATCTAATTATTTTAACTCTAAGTTTGGGGATCATGCTTCATTTATGAGGTCAAATTAATATCCACCATGCCCTATGCCCAAGATGGATCTTATAGTCAATTGACATAAGGACTTGAGGGATCTCATCGTTCTTGTTCAGGATGAGATTGGAGGGTTATAGGTCAAGAGAAAGGATGGAGAATGGATTGAATTGAAGTTTGTTCCTAATTCTTTTGTCATAAATATGGTGGATTTCATACATGTTTGGATCAATGAAAAATATGAGAGGTTAGAGAACAAGGTGGTGGTGAATGAAAAGAAGGAAAGATTATCTATTTAATTTTTTAATTCTTTCTCATTATGTGATGGTGAGACCTACAACAAAGTGGGTGAATGAGGAAAATCCTATAAAATATAAACAATACATTCGAGGGTAAATTTTATGTTATTTCAAGATTATTTGTTGTATTAATGTTTTTCCATAGAATTTGCTTGAATATAATCTTTCAACTTCTCTCAATGGTGAACACTTTGTTGACATTAGTGGAAACATTTAAATATCTTATGCAAAATTGGACCCTTCATTAAACAATTTATATATGATATTGTGTGACTATAGGTTCTTCTAGTTTCACAAGTGCTCTACTGAGGTTGATAATAGCTATGGAATTTATGGCCAATCTATTTTGCAACTTACCTCAAAATCTAGATTGGACACACAAGTATATATTCTTATACCACGACTCTGAATAAATGGCATGGGTAGATTGCAAGTAGAAGCTTCAATATGTCCATGAAACTTGTTCCTTAAAGAAATATTTATGGAAGTAATTGGAGGGACTGGTGACACTACATCAGATATGGAAACTTTTTGTACATTATTCAAGAAGACCATAAGTCCCTACAAAGTGTTGGATTGGATAATTTAAAATTTCCTTTAGTTACTCCCTGCTAATGGTTTTCTACAACCCAAGTTGATAATGTCAATCTCGAATCTGAATACTATGGGGTGTTATTTGAGTAGAAATGGGATATCATATTTCATGAATTGGCAAAATATTCCAGTGTAACACCAACTTAAGTATAGAGATTTATCATTCTTGAATTTTACCGTTAATGTTCCTACTCATTCAGAATGAGGACATGCCAATCCTCAGGCATGGGGGAGACGTTGGGATGTTAATTTGACACCTTTCACATCATCAATTGGTGTTCCTTTTTTTCATTCTATCATATCCCTACAGCCATTTACTATGCTTATGACCACATTTACCCATACTTATGAAGTTGATTTTCTTAACAAGATTAATGTTTTTAATCTTTATAATTTCCTTTGTTTTTAATGATTTAGAAAGGATTTGGATTAATCTTGTTGATGAAGGTTTTTGACAGTTCATTTCCCGTGCCTAGTGTTTAGTTCCTATACAAGGGTTTTGAATATCTAAAATTCATCATGGTCTGTGTGCCTTGGTTCACTCCCAGGTCGCATATGGAAGCCTCCATCTCAAGGTCAATCTTCTTGTAGAAGTTTTCAAACAACAATATTTAAACACAATTTTCGAGTTGATGGAGATTAATTTGGAAAATATAGAACATGGGTTTTGTGCAGAACGTGCCCATTCAACTAGAATACAAGTGTTTTTCTAAAATAGTGAAGGATCTATGAATATGGGTGAATATCTAGACTAGGTTTGGCCAAATTTTTTTTTACAACCATATTCTCCAATGTTCTAGACAAATGGATGCACCCAACTAGTAAGAAGGTTGAATCAAGCCATTTCTAGCACTTTCATGTTATGTAAAATGATCTGTACTCAAATCTTGAGTTATCGTTGCAAACAAGATCCAACAAAATGAAATAACAATATATTGTAAGTTATAATTTGAGGGAATTAGTTCAACTCCATTCCATTTCTCTTCTATGTATATATACAACCATAGAATAGAGAAGGAGGAAAATGATAGAAGATGATTAGTGTAAGAGAGAGTGGAATCCATGATTGAATATTTGCAATCTCTAGCTTTGTTCCATAATAATCAACTACTAATATTTTGTTCCTGTGTTTGAAGTACTCACTTAGTTTGTAAGTTTCCCATGGAGTGACCTAGGTTTCATAGGATCCCCTTTCCCTAGCATGCATTGTGTTGATTTATTCTCAGTTAGCTAGTAGATATGATTTCCATCTCTAGATTTATTAAGTGATTTTTGTTTAGTTGTATTTTGATTTAGCTAAATATATATATGCAATTGCTTAGAACTGAAGATCATTTTTGTAATTACAAACATTTGGAAGTACAAGAATGGTTGGACTTTATCTACTGAAGATTGAAGGACTGATTTGATCTACTTTATAAGTGATCACATGAAACCTTGAGAAAGACTGTGGTTTGTGCCAGAACAAATTTGTGGTGTAGTTTTACTTGCCATAATTTATTTGATAGGTTAATATAGGATATGATCCTGCATTTCCCATGCTTTCATCTCAAAGATTATGATCCCCCAGGTTGATGATTTAACGTTTGGAATTTATAAATATAAATATTCCCACATGGCACATGATACGCGTCGACAATTTTCCCATGCCAATAGGTAACATCACTATTGGGCTCGTAATTTGGTTGTTTTATGATGGTGATTGAATCCTTTTTGTACGAGTATTATATGTGTATTTAACCATTTTGAAGGATTTTTGAAGGATTTTATATCGATTCGTCATAACTTTATACCAGGTATGTGAAATTGATGTTTTGCGATGATTTTGAGTTTAATTCAGTTCGATTTAATGATTATGAGAAGCTAATGTGCGATCTGTGTGTCACAGGGAAAATTCGCAATGTGTTTTTCCATCGAGTAGCTCATTTGTCACTCCATCCAACACCTAATCCGGCACTTCATCTAACACTGCATCTAGCACTTGGAGCATGGGCGAGTTGGTAATTGTTATATTGGCGGCCTGTGGTGGGAGAATCGACGACATGGGTTTTTTTCACCCTCATGACCTACAACTACTGATATCTTGACATCTCATATTAAGAAATTATGATGATCATTGAGTGGCTCGTTCAGTTTCTAGAATCCAAAGGCAGTTATAGCATATTTAATGGAATTTACCATTTTTAGAGGAGGTTGACCCTTCCAGTGGTCAACCTCTCGAATTGTAATGATTATAAATACCACAGTAGTGGTAAGATAAAGTGTTAATAATTGTTAGAATCATTTTTCTTTGTAACTCATACATTTCCACAAGCTTGTGCTAGACTGTGTTTTTTAATTTAATACCAGAATCGTGTTGATTTAGCTCACGATTTGTTGTTGAGGAGTAGCCACGAACTACTGGAGGGCCCACTAGTGGTCTAGGTGAATACTTAGATAGATAGCTTTCATATTTCAGTTGTGCAATTGTCATTACTTAATTTCCTGTTATATGTGTTTTTATCATTTTAAATCCTATTTGTTTGTTGTTCATCGTTTAATTGTTTAAATTTCCTTTTTGCAGGTTGCTTGTAGGAGATAGTTGTTAATATGTTGTGTATTTCAATCGTTAGTGAATGGCTTGCAAGATTTTAACCTTGTTGTGTGTTAAATGTTTAAGTGAATTTCTGTAGGCTAAAACATAGTAGCTAGAACAGAGTATTAATTTAACACAGAGTACAAATTTTCTTTGACAAAGCTTCAATGGATTAATAGTTGCAAGTTTTGTTAATTTAATTCTCAGTTTTAGTCATGCTTTCCTGGATCTAGTTTGGTTATCAATTTTTTTGTAGTATTTTAAGGTATAAGTAGAATTTGAATTATGTTTTTATAAGCATTTTAACTTGCAATATGAGTTTTTAATAATAGGATTAGCTTAGATTAATTTATGAAATTTTCATTCTAGATTTAAATTGCAATTTTAATTAGAAGTTTGAGTTTGAGTTAATATTTTAGTTACGAGTTTCTAATCGTGTGGATTTTCTTAAGTTAGCATAAGAGTGCATTTAAATTAAGTATAATGATGTTTTCTTATCATTGATGATTGATATATGAATTGAGAGATCACATGGATTTTCAAGATAGTTGATATTTTTTCTATGATGGCTAAGCTCTCGTTAGATTGCTTGATTCATACTTTTGATTTCTCCATAGAAGTTAATATTAAATTTATTCCTATTGAGCTATCACTAATCATTAGATGTCATCGTGATTTCATAAGGCACCAAAGACATAATCATCATATTTGAAGTTTCTTGTTGTTGTAGATTAAGAATAGTTGTTGATTAATCTTTGAATAATCTCATGATGCTTTTAATTAAATAGGTTAATATTTCCCTTTAAATATTAGAATTAATTATGATTTTTATCTTAAGAATAGAGTTCACTTGATGAATAGTTTTGATTAGTTACCTATTAAGTAGTTTTGATTAGTTTACTTGTTGAATAAGTTTTAATAGGTTAGTTGTTTGATTGTTTACTTGCTTACTTGATGTTGCTCATTGATTTGAATAGATTGATTAGATTAATTTGTTGTTCCTATTGCTCATTAAGTTGAATAGATTAAATAGATGACCTTCTTTTGCTTATTAGATTAAATAGGTTAACTTGTTCAAAGTAGTGTTTTCATTTTCTTCTTTAGAACAATCCATCGATCCATTGTTTAAAAGTTTCTTAGGGTAAATAGTTCAAGTTCCTTGATAGGGTTTGCTCATTGATAGTATTTTCTTAAGTAGATTAACCATCAGATAGACCATCTCCTTAGTTATATTATATTTCCTCTATTTTTTCTACCTTAGCACATATAGTGCTACGACTTTAAGTTTACTTACCCTAGGTTAACAATTTAATTTGGGGATTTAGTGCATATAGAACAACCATCATTTTTGGCATCGTTGTCAGGGAGTTGTCTTAAGGTAGGAAATAGTTAGAAGATAGATCATTTATGAACATTATCATTAGTTTGGTGGTGGGGGGACTTTAAGACGAGAGGTAAGAACCTGCATATCTGTTATAGTAGGTTCCCCCAAACCCAATGGTAGTTTTTCTTTTTGTTTTCTTTCATGAACAGACCTAGGGACCCAAAGCGAAGATACATTAAAACCACATCAGACCTTTCGACCAAGGTTCCTTCTGACCTTTTCGGGGGAAGGAATATTCCACTCATAAACTCCGCAGAATGATACCGAAAAGTAGGAGCTAGCTCAACCCAAAGAGCTAAACCAGTCTCTGAAGATACTAAAAATGGGAGCACTATAGAACAAAAAATTGAAGAATCAGTAATAGTGGGATATGAGGCAAGACCACTCGAGCCTTCCGTAGAACCAACCAACACAATTTTTTTTTTCTTACCACCATTAGAAGATCCTAAATTTTTGGACATCATAGACCCTGAATAGGTGAATACTTTGTTTGGTAGTTTAACCAATATAATTGTTTCTCAAAATGACACAGAAACTTTGGCACCAATAATCTCAATTGGCTCAAGTATAGCCCCAAACATCCAAGTAGTCAGAAGACCTTCCCATCAGAGGGATACCTTTCTTAGACAATAACCTTGGGATATTTTGTTCTCTTCAAGGATAAAACCACCTAGGTACTCTCTTTTTGGAAACCAAACCAGTATGGGTGATCAGAAGGATCACAACAATGTAAGACACGAGGAGGGAGAAGAAGCTGGAAACCAAAATGAAACCACCTTCGGGTTCCCAATTTTGGACACCACACATAACGTCAATATGAAAAAAATTCCCCTCTCGTCACTTCCCACCTTTTACGGTAAAATCAGTGAAGACTCAAATACCTTCCTATTTGAGTTCAACTTCTTGGGTAGGAGCTACAAGTACTTACAAGATGCCCAGAAAATAAAACTCTTTCCTCCCACCCTCAAGGACTCAACACTAAGATGGTTCATGGGGTTGGGAGAGTCCATTATTAGGTCTTGGGAAGCCATGAAAGATATATTTATTAAGAAGTACCAAGATTACTACAAATCTAAGGATTCTCGTAATGATATTTTCAAAATTCAACAGTTAGAGCATGAGAATATCGAGGATTATATGGAACAGTTTGCTTAAATCTCATAGAAATCAAAATACCATTACCTTCCAGATGATGCAGTTATGGCTCTTTTTCTTAAAGGGATTTTAGACGAATACCTAGAGATACTTAACCTAATGGAATCAGGTGACATCTCCCATAAACCATTTGCCGAAATCTGTGAAATGTGTAAGAATTACTTGAGGAGTAGAGATAAAACAAGGAAGAATGCTTGGGATCCTTATAATAGAAACTTAAAAAAAGTTAGTTTAGGTGGTATCACAAGAGTAGAGATAGGGAACCTTTTAGAGAACTTCAAGATAGATATCTTAAGCACAATAGGTTCCTAGTTGGACACCCTAAAGATTAAAAAGAAACAGGAGGAGGAAAATGCAACAATGAGCATATTTTTCGCAAAATGTAGGAGGAAGCATTCCTCAAGGTAATGCCCATTAGATAACATTTTAGTTTGTGGCTTCTGCATGGAGGACCACTCAACTGAAAAATTTCCATCATTGCCTGGTTTATTATCCATCTATAGAAGTGGGGATTCTGGGGAGTCCTCTTATGCACCTACGAGGCCATGGAAGCCTAGGAATCATCCTACATACCCAGATCTATAACCTCAACTTCGACCCTATTATAAACAACCACAAAAGTGGAACTCACCAAGTTGGAAAAACTGGTCTACACAATACCACCATCCTTGGATTCAAGGATGGAGAGGAGGGAATAACCAAGGGAACCCTAAAGCTCCACCTCTCCCTATGCCCAACCATCCTTACCCTCAGTTTCCACCGAACATCCTGCAGCTTCTGTCAGTTTTTGTTCCACCACCTTTACCTCCTATTCCACAATAACCACAACAATATCAGAATGCAAGCTCCCCAAGACCAAAATTATTATCACCACAAACAGTTCCAAATCCCAATAATAAGCCCACTGAACCTCTTCACAATGTTGACATGTAGGCCTTTCCGACATATGTTATTTCTCATGTTCCATTGCAGGAGTTTCAGCTAAGGTTGGGAAACGTTCTGGACAGGAAGAGGCCTTCGGTGTAGATACCTAAATCACTTAATTCCAAAATTATATTACAATTAAGCATATCATTCCATTCAATTTGCATAAATAATTCTTTCACCAGCATATAAGAAAAATATTCATTAAATTTTCAAAATCTATCTACAGCATGAAAATAACTTAACAGAATAAAATTAATTTACCTCTTCCTGATGCTAAATTATTCATTGGCCTGGTTGTCCAGTCTGTTTCTTTGCTGCTGCCTGATGCACTGACCAACTCTGCCCAAACCATGTTTCCTCTCTGCCAACTAGGAGTATCCTGTTCGGCTTCCTATCTTCAGGATACCGTAAGTGTTGGAAAAACTAAGACAACTGAGAGGGGGGGGGGGATGAATCAGTTGTTTATGAGCTTAAACATATTTATACCTTTTAAACATTATTAATCTTCCTTCAAGTGATCATCAACAATATACAACATATTGACAGTAAAAGTAAAGACCATCAGTCACACATAAAGTACACATAGAGACAGATTTTCACGAGGAAATCCATAAAGGGAGAAAACCTCTTCTTCTTCTTCGAAATGATAGGCAATCTTTTTCAGTTCTGTACATCATTTACAATTGAGCACCAAATCAATGTGAGGCTACTACCTCTGTTTTACAAGCTGCAACTTGTTTGAGAGCTCCAACTCTCTAGTTTCTCTAGCACCCACTAGAAGGAAGCACCAACTCCCTGAGTATTCCAGCACCAACTGGATAGAAGCACCAACTTCCAATTACACAGGCCCCAACCTGTATAATAGAGAACACTTGTTATCCCTAGCACCACCCTGCCACCCTGGTTTCTCTGGCTGCAACCAGATGGAAACTACAACTCCCTGTGTTCAAGCACCCACTTGAACCTCTGAGGACAACAGTCCTCCCGAGCACCTCCCAACCTCCCTAAAAAATTAAAGGATGAATACACATACAATTTATGCAGATAAATCACTTCTTACCATTCTTTTTCTGTTCTGTAATTCTTCTCTTTATCTGTCCATCCAGTAAGTCTCCTCTGCATCACATTGTTCTGTCATTCTGCTCTTCTTCTGCTTGCTCTATTGTTCTGCTCTGCTTCTGCTCTGATCTATCATTTTTCTCTACTTCTGCTCTTCTCTATGATGCGACACGCCTCCCCTACGCGTCTCGCAACTACCAGGACCTTCTTTGACTCAGGCCCGTAGAGCTACAATGCCCCTCAGATCCCGTATCGGGACCTTCTGTCACCCACAGGATACTCTATTGATCTCCCGACAGTGTTCTCGGGAAATTGGGTTTCGTGTCATCGTGAAACCTGTGAGCGCGTTCCTTGTGCTAGCTAAAACCCTGAACCCTGATGGGTCAAGGTCAATGCTTCCACGCTAGTCGGGGATTTCCCTATCGGGAAATCAGAACATGTGATGTTGCGGTTCCCTTGCACTACGAACTTTCGAACCCCAAACTCCAATACACACGTGCACTTTCTTCCTGCCACGTCGCCTTCTCTCTCCATTCTATCGGGAATTTCGTGATCACAATTTCACCCGTCGAAATTCCTTTGCACTCGGATGTCCCGAATGCCGAATCCCAACTCTCCGGGATCGCGTGCCACCTATCCCTATGGTGATTAACGACTCTGACATCTTTGGGAAATCACCAATTGCGATTTCAATCAGTGTGGAACTCTCACCTCCTCAAACCCCAAAGGTCGAATCCCCGATGTCTCTTGGACTCCTCCTGTGCCTAGGAGTTAAATCCCACGCAACATTCCAAGATCAGACGGTAGGCGAGAATTCTTGAACCTCCCCCTTCAAGACCTAGCCATCGATTCCTCCTGGTAAGGAATTCTCTCGATCAATGTCTTTCTCCTGCTCGACTCTCCTCGAGCCGCTTCTTGGCACTCCTCCGCTGCATCACGAAGGAACTCTCCCTCCTGAGCTTATCCTCACTACACAAATCTATATGAGGACTTGTTGCACGCACTCCTTGCGGCAACTCTTCGAACACGACTTAGTGCTGAAGCTTCCTCAACTCTGGACGCTCACCTACAACAGCAGCAGTCTTAACTCCCTTTCGCTCAGAATCGCAACTTTGAGTCTTCGTCCAACCTACGCACGTCTTGCATGGCTCTGGTGCCAAATCTGCACTCCTAAGAGCTTAGAACAAAAGTTATCTCTATCTGAACCCTACAGTCACGCACTCCTTGCAGACAAATTCAACTGCACTCCTTGCAGGAATTCTCTGGCTCAAGATAGAGAAACAATTGAAACTAATCCCTTGTTTTCACAGACTTCAATTCAACCATGAAATCAAATACACAGCATATAGAAGCAAGTGTATATCAAGAAGAAAACATTCAAGAACAAAATATCAACAATACACAGAGAATAACACAGCCATGGAATTGAATCAAGACTTCTTATATTAATTCAGTATCTGTACATGGAGGTTCTTCATACACTTCTCTGCTTGCTCTTCTCTTTCTGCTTTCATGAATAATAATTTACAATGTACAAAGGAGGGTGTCTATATCCCGTTTCCCTCTCGAAAACTGAAACTGTCTAATCTAGACTTAACTATTCTATCTACCATTATTAAATCTATTAAATGCCTTCTTATCTACTAAGGACGAGAGCTTAAAGGCTCAAGGTCCCCTTTACAATACAAGTGCGCTTCTTTATGATTGACTTCATAAAGAGCGGCGCAATAACTCCCAAGTATTTCAAAATATGTGCTGGCGTTGTCCAGCTGTTTCCTCTCGATGTGCTGGCTCGCTTGATGAGTGAGCAATGCTCCTGCATCATACTCCTCGGCTTGAAATTTTTAATGGGCTCCTGTCCATGAGCTCTTGCACGATTTGTCCATGCTTTCATATCACTACCTCAGTCTCCCAGCTGGCATCCTCCACTGGGTGATTCTTCCACTTCACCAGGTACTCAAAATACTGCTTTAGTCTGGTTTTATTTCCCACTCGCTTGTCCAGTATGCACTCCATCTGCGGCTTCTCTGCAACTGGTAATTTCTTCTGCCACTGGACTACTGGTTCCTCATCTTCAACATCTTCTTCTCCAGCCTTATATGGGTATAAATCCGAAACATTAAATATCGGAGATATTCCGATATCATCTGGCAACTCAATCTCATAAGCATTCTCGCCAAATTTCTTCAGGACTCTGCATGGTCCGATTTTCTTCATCTTGAGTTTATTGTATGTTCCCCTTGGGAACCTTTCCTTCCTCAAATGTTCTAGAACAAGATCCCCAACTTCAAACTGAAGTTGTCTCTGATGCTGATCTGCTCTGCGCTTATACTCTTGATTTGAATCAATCAATCTTTTCTTCACCGACTGTGAATTTCCTGCATCGCCTCAGCGAATTCTTCTGCACTAGCACTGCTAGTCGTAGTCTACTCTGAATCTCACAATTCAGATATTCCTCTCGGTTGTGTTCCATACACAATCTGAAATGGACTCTTGCCTGTACTCCAATTCACAGAATCCTTGTACGCGAACTCCGCCTGTGGCAACACGTTGTCCCAGCTACTGTGGTGCTCTGTCACCAGGCTTCTCAGTAAGTCTCCCAGACTCCTGTTGACCACTTCGGTCTGTCCGTCTGTCTGTGGATGGTAAGCTGAAATAAAAGCTAAATTAGTTCCCAGCTTCTTCCATAGCGTTCTTCAAAAATGGCCTATGAATTTAGTATCCATGTCTGAGACTATGCTTCTCGGCAATCCACGAAGTCTAACAACCTCTTTGAAAAACAAGTTTGCGATGTGTGTCGCATCGTTGGTCTTCTGGCATGGAATAAAATGTGTCATCTTCGAAAACCTGTCCATCACCACGAAGATGGAATCAACACCTCTTTGCGTCCTCGACAATCGTAATACGAAATCCATGCTTATGGCCTCCCATGGCCTCTCGGGTATGGGCAATGGCTGATAAAAACTTGCATTCTGCTTTCGGCCCTTCGAATGCTGACAAATCCTGCATCTGTCAACAAATCTTTTAACATCTGCTCGCATGCCTGGCCAAAAATAAGATTCGCTCATCTTTGCGAATGTTTTATCATGACCAAAGTGGCATGCTATCCCCCGCTATGTTTCTCCTTCACCAAGTTCTCCCTCATGGAGCAAACTGGAATACACAGTTGATTGCCTCTGAATAGCAATCCTTCCTGGATCATGTAGTCCATCCATGGGCTCCGATCTCTAAGAACTGGATTCTCAGCTGCCTCGTATGCTTCTCCAAAATCCGCATCTCCTGCATACAGATCTTTAAGATTTTCAAAACCCAATGTTTTGACTCGAAACTCATGCAACAATAAACATTTCATGCTCAAAGCATCAGCCACTTTGTTAGCAGTTCCTGAAATGTGTTTGATTACAAATGTAAAATTCTGCATGTACTCTACCCATTTTTCATGTTTCTGATTCAACTTCTCTTGTTGACTCACAAACTGCAACGCATGATTATCGTTGTACAATACAAATTCTTTCGGGATCAAGTAATGCCTCCACTTCTTTAATGCCTGTATGATGGCATAAAACTCTTTATCATATGTGGAGTATTTCAAATTCGCGTCATCCAACTTCTCGCTGAAATATACAACTGGCCTGTCCTCCTGACTTAAGACCGCTCCTATGGCATATCCGTTGGTATCACACTTCACCTAAATGTCTTCTGAAAGTCAGGAAACACCAGAATTGGTTTCTCTGTGATCTTTCGCTTCAACAAATTGAAGCTCTTCTCAGCCTCAGTTGTCCAATGAAAGACTTTATGTCGTTTTTTCACGGTGTCCATCATCGCGGCACTAATCCCACTGAAATTACTGATGAACTTTTGGTAGAAACTAGCCAAACCATGGAAACTCCTCACCTCGAAAACATTTCTCGGTGATGGCCAAATTTTGATCACTTCTACTTTTTCCGGATCCATCTTCAACTCATTAGCCGAAATAACAAAACCCAAATAAATGAGCTCTGTCTTCATGAAGGAGCACTTCTTCATATTGATCAGCAGCTTTTCTTGCTGCAGTCTTCTCATCATGATGGCCAAATGTTTTATATGTTTAGCCTTGGTCTTACTGTAAATAAGTATATCATCCAGGTATACGACAACGAACTTCCTGATGAATTCCCTCAGGACTTCATTCATCAGTCTCATGAATGTTCTCGACGCGTTTGTCAAGACAAATGGCATGACCAGCCATTCGTACAAAAGTTCATTTGTCTTGAATGTTGTTTTCCATTCATCACCTTCCCTCATGCGAATCTGGTGATATCCACTCTTCAGATCAATCTTCAAAAAATAATTTTCCCCGCTCAGGCAATCCATCAGATCATCCATTCTCGGCAGTGGAAATATGTACCTGATGGTAATTTTGTTAATCGCTCTGGAGTCTGTACACATCCTCCAGCCTCCATCCTTCTTTGGACTTAGTACTGTCGGAACAGCACACGGACTTAGGCTCTCTCTGACCAGTCCTTTATCCAATAAATCTTGGACCTGGTTCTTGACCTCCTCATTCTCCTGCGGCATCAATTGGTATGCTGCCTTATTCGACAAACTAGCTCCTGGTATGAGGTCGATGTGATGACTCACACTTATCATCAGTGGCAACGAACGAGGTAATTCGTCCACGATGATATCAACGAACTCTCCCACCAGTTCCTGAATCTCAATCGGTAAGTCATCCACTCTTGTGCTAGTCAGGACAATTCTTGGTTTCCTGACCACAAAGAATTGTGGATCTTCGTTCTTCTCCATCTCCGTGAGAAGCTCCTTCCCACTCATGAGAAGTATGGTATTACTTACTTTCGGTTTCACTTCCTTATCCTTTATCGGAAGCAACTTATGGATTCTCCCATTCTTCTCCAGAGTATATGTGTTCATCTTCCCATCATGAATCACATTTCGGTCATATTGCCATGGTCTTCCCAGCAATACATGATAGACATCCATGGGAATAACATCACATAAAATCTGATCATTATAACTCCCAATTTTGAATTCAACCAAGCACTGTTTAGTGACACTCACCTAATGTCCTTTTTGTAGCCACAAGACTTTATATGGACTTGGGTGCTTAGTTGTCTTCAACTCCAATTTCTCCACCATCTCCTTAGAAACGAGGTTATCGGTGCTTCCGCTGTCCACAATGACTTTGCATTTCCTGTCCTTGGCTGTGCAAGCCGTTCTGAACAGTCTGGACCTCTACACTGAGCTTTCCATCTCTTTCTCGGGTGTCAAAATAACCTTATGCATCCCAAGCGATCTTTCACTGTCTGCATCTTCTGATCCAGCATCACACTTCTGCGCTTCTGTGATCTGAGTTTCTCCTGCGTCTTTCTTTTTCTCTGGACACTCGAATGACTTGTGTCCATTCTTCCCACATGTGAAACATGTGATAACTCCTCCTCTTCCTCTACCTCGACCTCTAGTACGACGAAGTGTGTTTGCATCAGCATAATCTCCCCGCTGATCATTCTGTTGTCCTCTCAGCTCAACACATGGCTGCCTCTGCGAGGTTCCGCCTCTTTCAACCTTACCCTGAGGTTTCTTCCACTCCTCTTTGGGCTTCTGGAATTTCTCTTGGGCAACTGCCTTGCCTCTGGGTTGAATCCTTCCTCACCCTCGCTGTCCTTTCCTTATGCTCATCTTTTCCTCGACTTTCAGAGCCATCTGGTAAGCATCCTCCACCGTCCTGATGGTTACCATGCTCAATTCATCCTTAATGTCGTACCTCAGACCATTCAGGTATCTCGCAACCTTCTCATCATCGCTCTCCCGATGACCTGCTCGGATATTGAGCTTATAGAATTCTTCGGTGTACTCTTTCACCATCATCAACTTCTGTCTCAGGTTCTGCATTCACCTAAATAGTGTGATCTGGTAATCCCTGGGGATGAAATTTGCCTTGATCTTCGCGATCATCCTGTCCCAGCTTTTGATTTTCTGTTTGCCTTTGCAGCGTCTATCAGCCTGTAGCTCGTCCCACCATAATGTTGCATGTCCCTTCAACTTGGTAACAGCATGTCTTACCTTCTTATCCTCTTCGATGTCTTCATAATTGAAGTAGGTGTCAAGAGCTCGGATCCAGTCCAACAACTCTTCTGCATCCAAGATTCCTTCATAAGCTGGAATGTCCATTTTGGTCTTGGAACTCATCCTGGAAATGGCTTTGATCAACCGTTCGGTTGATGCATCTTCTGCTGTGAATTCTTCGGTATGTCCAGCTTCTTCTTCAACCTAGGAATCACTAAGATCCCCTGCACCAGCTCCACGTCTTTGTGCAGTCTCCATCTCTTCAATCCTTGCTCGGAGATCTCTCATCTGGCGCTCCATTTTTGGATTTCCTGCCAGCCTGCCTCTTCTTCTCACCTCCCTGTCTTCTGGGTCAGGTGACTGCCTTTCCCTTCTAGGTGGCATGGTGTATTCTCTTCTCTACCACGGAAAGCAAAGAAATCCTGCTCTTATACCACTTGATGCGACACGCCTCCCCTGCGCGTCCCAAAACTACCAGGACCTTCTTCGACTCAGGCCCGTAGAGCTACAATTCCCCTCAGATCCCGTATCGGGACCTTCTGTCACCCATAGGATACTCTATTGATCTCCCGACAATCTTCTCGGGAAATCGGGTTTCGTGTCATCGCGAAACCTATGAGCACGTTCCTTGTGCTAGCTAAAACCCCAAACCCCGATGGGTCAAGGTCAACGCTTCCGCGCTAGTCGAGGATTTCCCTATCGGGAAATCAGAACATGTGATGTCGCGGTGCCCTCGCACTACAAACTTCTGAACCCCAAACTCTGATACACACGTGTGCTTTCTTCCTACCACGTCACCTTCTCTCTCCGTTCTATCAGGAATTGCATGGTTGCAATTTCACCCGTCAAAATTCCTTTGCACCCGGAAGTCCCGAATGCCGAATCCCGACTCTCCGGGATCGCGTGCCACCTGTCCCTATGGTGATTGACGGCTCCGACAGCTTCGGGAAATTGCCAATCATGATTTCAATCAGTGTGGAACTCTCACCTCCTCAAACCCCGAAGGTCGAATCCCTGATGGCTCTTGGACTCCTCCTGCACCTAGGAGTTAAATCCCGCGCAACTTTCCAAGATCGGACGGTAGGCGACAATTCGTGAACCTCCCCCTTCAAGACCTAGCCGTCGATTCCTCCTGGTAAGGAATTCTCTCGATCAATGTATTTCTCCTGCTCGACTCTCCTCGAGCTGCTTCCTATCACTCCTCCACTGCGTCACGAAGGAACTCTCCCTCCTGAGCTTATCCTCACTACACAAATCTATATGAGGACTTGTTGCACACACTCCTTGTGGAAACTCTTCGAACACGACTAAGTGCTGAAGCTTCCTCGACTCTACATGCTCACCTGCAACAACAGCAGTCTTAACTCCCTTTTTCTCAGAATCGCAACTCTGAGACTTTGTCCAGCTTGCGCACATCTTGCACGGCTCTGGTGCCAAATCTGCACTCCTAAGAGCTTAGAACAAAAGTTATCTCTATCTGAACCCTGCAGTCACGCACTCCTTGTGGACAAATTCAACTGCACTCCTTGCAGGAATTCTCTGGCTCAAGATAGAGAAACAATTGAAACTAATCCCTAGTTTTCATAGACTTCAATTCAACCATGAAATCAACTACACAACATATAGAAGCAAGTGTATAGCAAGAAGCAAACATTCAAGAACAAAATATCAACAATACACAGAGAATAACACAGCCATGGAATTGAATCAAGACTTCTTATATTAATTCAGTATCTCTACATGGAGGTTCTTCATACACTTCTCTGCTTGCTCTTCTCTTTCTTCTTTCATGAATAATAATTTACAATGTACAAAGGAGGGTGTCTATATCCCGTTTCCCTCTCGAAAAATGAAACTGTCTAATCTAGACTTAACTATTCTATCTACCATTATTAAATCTATTAAATCCCTTCTTATCTACTAAGGACGAGAGCTTAAAGGCTCAAGGTCCCCTTTACAATACAAGTGTGCTTCTTTATGATTGACTTCATAAAGAGCGGCGCAACAACTCCCAAGTATTTCAAAATATGTGCTGGCGCTGTCCAGCTGTTTCCTCTCGATGTGCTGGCTCGCTTGATGAGTGAGCGATGCTCCTGCATCACTCTATCGTTCTGCTCTGCATTTCATCTCATTCTGTACCTCATTTCAAATGTCACACCACACATCTCTTTCTTACTATTTCGTTCTTTTTCCATCCAGAACAGCCAACCCAACACAGTCTATTTCGTCTACTTTTATACACACGGGCACAACGTTTCAACTTTCCAACTCCTTGGGAAAAATGACGACAACTGTCCAACCAACCGAAACGCCAAACGATCGACAACTAATTTGTAATAATGAGTTTTACTAATAGATTTGTAATTGAAAGTGTTAAGTGTGTGTGGAAGAACAATAACCCTCAGATCAATTCAAACTTTATCCGCACCGTTGGATAATCTATATTATTCTTTCCTTTTAAATCGGGTTTCATCTTTTCGGCATTTTCATTGCCCATGTGTCTTGACACTTTCACATCTCGATCTCCGAAACTCCGAAATGGAGCTTATCTAGACTGAATCCTTCTCTTCCCGTGACCAAGGGCTGTGACCAAGGCTTTATGTGGAAGGCACTTTCGCGATTTCGAATATCGTGAAATCGGGATTCTTGTTGCATTGTGTTCTTTCCCTTTTTAATTCGCGATCCCCGAAACTCCGATACAGGCTGTGATCAACGGTCCTGATCAAAGCCTGATCTGACGGCTCAGATTACATCGGGATTTCGCATATCGCGAAATCGGCACTCCTGATGTCAAGTGACTTTGTCATTTCTAAGTTCCAATCCCTGATGTCGATGTGCCCCTTTCCACGCGCTAGCGCTACTGGCTATAGGCCTTTGCCCATATGAACGTCAACACATGACCTCAGTCAAACCTCTCATCGGAGTTTTGGTATTTTCTATGTCACCATGCACATGCCTACGGAATTCCCGATCCTCCGATCCCCGATTCTCCGATGAAGGAAATCAACGGTCCACATCTCATTCTTGCATATCGCGATTTCGGAGTTGTTGATATCAAGAGATTTTAGCATTTCAAAGTCACGATTCGTGAAACCCCAATGTGGAGTTTGATCAATGGTTCATATCAACCTAGATCTCGACGGCTCAGATTAGATCGCGATTTTGCACATTGCAATTACTCCCACTTCTCATTGTACTTTAAAGATCATGCAAGTTATCCTTGATCCGACGATGGTTGGGTCTTGTGCTTGGATCTAACGACTGAGCTCTGTCCTCCTCTTCATTGTCTTCATTCAGATCTGACGACCCTCGTTCTTTCGAGAAATTTGAATGGGATCCAACGGTCACTGACTCTTCTCCTCCTGATTATTGATGCGCTGCTACTCATTGTTGTTGTACTCAAGCCATCACCACAACCACAACTGTACTCAGCATCAATGACAAGTATACACTGCCTGTAAATATGCTAACAACCCTCTGTACATTCTTCATGCCTTTCGTTGTCTGTTACATATTTACCAACAATCTCCGCCTTTGGCATTGATGGCAACACAAACACCCACTTGCATTCAGACTCAACTCTCCTCTGCATTCAGTGCATTCAGACTCGACTCTCCTTTCTCCCCCTTTGACATCAATGTCAAAGAAGAAACATTCTTCCACTAACCTTGTTGCAAAACAGACTCCCCCTGTCCTCTATAATCACTTAGGAAATTCACCAGATATTCAATAGATACTCCCCCTGACCAGGTGAACATATTAGACATAAGAAATTGTGACCCCCAACTTTTAACGAAGATATTCAAAAGGGGTCGCAGCTAATGGTTTAGTAAAAATATCAACAATCTGTTCTGTAGAGGGTATATAGTTCAGTTGAACAATTCTGTTTGAAACTTGTTCTCTGAGAAAATGATACTTTATAGGAATATGATTAGTATTAGATTGAAGAACAGGATTCTTGGAGACACTTATGGCACTGGTGTTATCACAATGAATTGGGATAGGATCAGTGTAAGTTACCTTCAAACTTGCAAGAGTTTGTATCATCCATAAGATCTGTGTGCAACAAGTAGCAGCAGCAATGTATTCTGCCTCTGTAGTGGATAATGAAATGGATCCTTGCTTTTTACTAACCCATGCAACTAATGAGTCACCCAGAAAAAATGCTCCTC
>ML778438.1:186118-197237 GCA_009831015.1 Picea engelmannii | reverse complement strand
AATGACATGTTGCAAGATGATTTTACATGATTTATTTTTGAAAAAGACAATGCACTCATCCTTATGGAAATCGAATATTCTACATTGCATATTCGTTCTTTGATTAGTTTGAATTTTAATGTTTATGCTTCACATTTTGAAACGATCAATCTCATCAAAGGAAACTTTCAAACCAATAATCTAACTGATGTCATGAATCCTCTTATGATGTGTTCCCCACTGATATATCCATTTCATCAAAGTCATAGTTTGCATCTTAATTTTTGTGACACAATCTTAGAATGGCTTGAAAATTCGTACCTAAAAATTCTTCATAATAAAGATAAAGTTGTGCTTGTTTTGTTTCTACCTAAATATCTAGGAAGTAAGCATCACATGAATTTTTTTTATCCTCCGTATGAAGAAATTGATGAACACTTAGAGAATTGTCAAGAGGATGGGGCATTTCGGCTTTGGCGGATGGTTATGTCAGGTCCCCATAATATTGATAATTTTTCCAAACTTACTTACACTCTTACATGCCATTATGACTCATATCACGACCATATTGCATAATGGTTGGAGGATTCATACATCAAGAAGTTTCAAAAGAATGGTAAGGTCATGCTTGCTTTATTTTTAAATGATGATGATAAAGGTAAGTATGATATATTTTTGTTATTTTTTAATATGCTACCATTCTTGTTAGTAACATTTGATTTTGTTTCCATTGCAGGATTGCAGTTACTCCGATGGCTACATTGGAAGCATGACTTCAGTTAGTATTTTTTTTATTTGTTTAGTAGTTAGAGTAGGTTTACGAGTAGGTTTTATTTTAGTTTTATTTCTCAGTTTTTCTCTTTGTAATAATGCAGTTATGAATACAATCGGGCACACCAAGAGAACCATAATATGAATGTTGTTAGGGAAGTCCACTTTAAATCTTTTTCTCTCTGCTTTTCATTGAATATTTATTTTCAAAAACACAGTATCATCATGAAAATTTTATATGGAAAGTAAAGAGATAAGTAAATTTGAACTATCAATTAAACCCTGACCTAAGATGCCATGAGTATGACTACACTCATCTTAATAAGTATTTTTCTATTTTCTTTTAGTCTCTTTTATTTTTAATAATAATGCTTGGTCAAAGTAACATCTTATGCATCACTATCTTAAGAAAAGAACTTGCTCGCACATGATATTTTATATGATTTAGTTCTTCCTTTATTTTATAGTGAGATGATAGTGGATACAAAAACGCATGTTTATCTTTGGCCAAAATCATTTCCTAAAAAGTTTTATTTTGTTGTTTTGATTTTGTGTACTTCTGATTTTGAATCCCATTAATAAAATTTGATTTGGTTTGTTGTGTGTTGTTGTTTTCTTTGATTATTTTGAATGAGTTTTCTTCTTATATTTCTTTTTGAATCAATATATTTCTGATCAAAGAGTTATTGTTGAAGGAAGCATTTATTTTAAGACTTTTGTTTTTTAAAGCAAATTGAAAAAAGTTCAAAGAGGTCCTGATATTAAGATATAGATCAGACAATTGATTTTTAAGTCAATTGTCACTTTCATTTTGTTCTCAAATTATCTTTGTCAGAGTATTACACCAGAGATATGGTTTAAATCTTTGAGAATTATGATGATATTTAAACTTTTTACGCCTTCCATATTCTTAAGGAATCACTTTTAAGTGATTCCCCATTCTCTAGATGATTTCTTAAATGAAATCTAAAATCTCTAAACCATGATAAAACTTCCAGTTTTGAAAGCAAATAAACAACATGATAAACTATTCACCTGTATTGCAATTAACCTCCAATATCACCCCTCTCTCTTTGTCATCAAGAAATCTATGATTGTATTATTATTTAAAAGTTGCATAAGAGGGTTGAAAGAACTTATGTGTGAGAAGTGTGTGTAAACCCGTCGGGGTACTGAACAGGCTCGCTGGCAACGGATAAATGCACACATGATACCAAGACAACTTCGTCGGAGTACTGAACAGGCCTGCTGGCAATGAAGCAATGTCAGGTCGAGAGGTAGTAGGTATATGTTTTTAAATTAGTTTTTCTGGAAGTATACATCATGTGGATACAACTATTGGATGGGATTAAAGCATTTGAGTGGGTTAAATGACATCCCTGTCGAGGCTATGGATGTCTGCTGGCAGCAGTGGCTCTGTCAACGGTATTGAAGTTATTTGATAAACATCATGACTCTTTGATTAAGACATTATTTCAGGTTATAATCCCCTGCAAAGAAAATTCTATTGTCTAGTTATAACAATGAGCTTATCCTAGTACCATATGGTCTCAGAGTGAATTTATTTTAGGGAGCTTAAATCATTTTATCAGTCTTATTATTTTCTTCCTGAGATAAAATATTACCAGATCAGAGATAACTTCTTCACCCAGTAAGTCGCCATTTGTTGGGCCCCAACAACCCCCCTTACATTTTTACAAAATTTAAAGGGGCCCTATTAGAATCTTGATAATTAAAATGAGCTACAGAATCAACATTTTCAAATAGTTCTATTCCTTGGCTTGCTTTGAGACAAACTTAAGACATTCACTTTAGTATGAGACATTTATTACAAGAGTATATGCCAAAAGTTAGAAATGAGCATAAAAATCTCAATTTAAACAAAAACGTTATTTTTTATCAAATGTTTACTTTCATTTAAATTATGATTATGTGTTCATTCTTTTGCTCATTAGCAAGTTTGACTATTTTGAATAATGTGTTCAATAATTCATCAAATAATATCTTGGTCGGTTTCTCATTTTCATAAAATCATTTGGTGATATTAATTAATTAAATTCTTTTTTCATTTTGCATCTCATTTCAAAATAATAATAATCAAAGAATTATCTATCATTTGTTTAATTTTATAAAAAACTAAAATTAATATTTTTTCTTCATTAACTTGAAGCTTCTAGATTATATTTGAAAACAAATTATAAATAATGTTTGTTTATAAGTTATAGTTAGTTTAAATTCATTTTTTATTTTTCCAGATTTTGTTTTATTCACAATTTTAGGTTATTAATTTTTAGGTTATTAATTTCGGTTTCTTTTTTGTTTCACAGGTTTCTATTATCAAATATTTGATACGGATCTGATCATGGCTTGATTTTATTATCCAAATACGTTCAAGATGATTGATCCAAAAATAATTTTGGATTGCTACATATGATTTTATGAGCAACAACAGATAAAATTTGGAAAGGCATCAAGATCAGATAGACGATTTTGCAGAAATGATTGCAGCCAAACCGTGAGGAATTAGAAGAAACGGTTGAAAACCCAGAACCCAAATGCACCCGTTTACCTTCCAGATAGATATTTTCCCAAACTAATGCACTATTTGAGAGATATTTAGGTCTCATTTAGAGACAAATTCCAGGTGGCGGAAATTAAAAGTGACGCCCAGACTGTTCATTCATTTTATAAATATATGAGAAAGATCAGAGCCAAGAGAATCAAATAATTGGAGAGGATTTTAATCCTTTCTCTTTTGTATATTATTTCTTTTGTAAACTTTTTATTTTTTTTCAAATGGAGTAATGGATGGTTGGAAGCTTTGGGAGGATGGACAAGTATTTTTAAAGAAGAATATGGAATTCCAAGTTGCTTAATGGCTTTTGTCCTGTAAGTAAAATGGTTTTATTTTCATATAATATCTTCATATTATTTCAATAATTGATTATGCATTGATTTAAATAGATTTAGTCTTTTTTATCAATACATGGTTAATTATTATTATTTATATATTAATTTTTCCAATCTTTAAGAGTTTATTATCTAAAACAATTATTCTAGGACTACAATATGGGAATGTGATTTTGAGAAAGAATATGGGAAAGTAATTCATCTTTGGCTTTAGACCTATGTGATACTTATTCCATTTCATTCTTTCATTATTGGTATATTATGAAAATGTTATAACGGTTGATTTTAGCTTTAGCTTGTCAATCATATAGTGTTTTCATACTGTTAAATGTTATATGTTGCCCATAATTTCTTATTCCATTTTTATTGTGTGATCAATCAATCATTTGATTATTATGGAATTTATTTCTAATGTTAAATGATGGATAATATCAATACTCAGAATTGAGTTTTCTTTCGTTCTTAAATATTGATTATCTTAAGATCATATGATTTTTTATTAGTTGTCTTCCTATTGTTATTAATTTACTCCAATATCAAATACTTCTTTGAATATATTCTGGAAGTGCTAGTATTGTTCTGTTATAGGTTTCCCTTAACAACAATACAGGCTGGAGCTCATACAACACAGAAAGATAAATACAAGTTTCATTGATTAGCGACAGATTATTATGTGTGTTATTTAGTTAAGTTGTTTATGAATGAAACAATGAATGTATGGTTCAGCTTTGACTATCCACATGTTCATGTTTCATTAACTTTTTTTGCAAGATTATTTAAATTTATAAAAGAAAAACAATAAATATTTTTATGTGCTTTCTTTATCTGCTTCCTAGAAGCAATCATTTTTCCATTGATTTTCATAAATTTTGATTAAAACTTGCATCTTGTAAATCATGTAAATAAATGAGACTTGTATATATTTTGCTTAAGTACAACTACTACAGTTACATTAGAGCATATGTACATATATATATTGTGTTTAGTAATTAGTTAGTTATTTTTCTTTTTCATTTGTTTCTTTTAGGATTCTTAGATTGGCTAATGGAGCCATTAAACCCATCAGAATGAGTTACACCAAATGGCTTGGGCTATTTAGACAACCTCGGACTAGACTCGCTCTTCCAGTTGACGGATGGTCAATTTCGCCCGTCAACACTATTTTGGAGAATCCCTCCACAAATGTCCGATAATAACCTGCTAGCCCCATGAAGCTTTTCACCTCATGGGCATTTTTCGGCACTGGCCACTCCATAATGGCCTTTACCCTTTCTGGGTCCACAGAGATTCCTTCACCGGAAATGATATGACCTAAATAGTGAATCTTTTTCTGGAAGAATGAACACTTCGACAGCTTCCCATACAACTTGTTCTCTCTAAGGTAGGACATCACTACTCGTAAGTGTTCCTCATGTTCTCTTTCATTCTTGGAATAGATGAGGATGTCATCTAGAAAGACTTGTACAAATTGATCTAAGTACTTTCAGAATATGCTGTTCATGAGGCTCATAAATACTGTTGGCATATTGGTCAATCCGAAAGGTACTACGATGAACTCATAATGTCCAAACCGAGTTCGAAAGGCAATTTTTGGGATATCGCCTTCCTTAATCCTTAATTGATGATACCCTGATCACAAATCGATCTTTGAGAATACAGCTACTCCTTTCATCTGATCAAAGAGGTCATCTATTCATGGCATCGGGTACCTATTTTTCATTGTAGCATGGTTCAAGTCCCTGTAGTCTATACACAGTCGTAAGGATCCATCCTTCTTCTTTACAAAAATTACTAGTGCACCCCAAGGTGAACCACTGGGCCTTATTAGCCCTAAGTCCAGTAACTCTTTCAACTGCATTTGCAATTCACAAAGTTTTGGCACTGTCATCTGATACAGAGTCTTGGAAATTGGTTCTACACCAGGTTTTAGCTCAATAGTAAAAGCAAGCTCCCTCTCGGGAGGTAACCCTAGTAACTCGTTCAGAAAAAACATCCTTAAATTCTGACAATACTGGGTACTGATCCGATGAGGGTCCCTTCCTTTCTTTCACTACCTCCACTACATATAATCGACACCCTTGTCTCAAGAATCGCTTAACCTTCATAGTTGATATAAAGCATAATGACACTTTTCTCCATACACCCTGGATCTCTACTGGTCTTCCTTCATCGTCGACACAAAGCACCCTCTTTGCAAAACAATCTACCAAGGCTCGATGAGCTGCTAGCCAATCCATTCCAATGATTAGGTCATATGCCCCGACAGTAGTGACTTATACCTTCAACCTGGTAGTACACACTCTGAGGTCTACTATACAATTATCAACACTAGGTCCTACCGATTGTTTTCTCTCGAAGCCATCTTGACTTGTTTAAAGTCATCGTGATCATAGGCTTCCAACACACTCTTTTCTAATGAAAATGGTGAAATGAAACTATCTGTAGCACCAGAATCAAATAAAATCTTAAAATTGATATGATTTAGCATACCTGCTGACTCCACCACTGTGGATTGATATTCGTCCTGGCGATTATTAATCATTTCGTAAATCTAGTGGCTGCTACTTGCTCTCCCCATTGGTGCCTTTCCTTCTCTATACACGAACCCTGATTGTAACTCTGGGTAGTCACGCTGGTAATGGGACCCTCCACACCCCCAACAGGTAACATGAGATTGAACCCGTGCACTGTTATGTGACTATCTCTAAAATGAGTTCCTTCCCCTGGAACCCCTACCCCTACTAGATGTTTCCTAAGATGGTCATGGACCTGTCTGTGTTGTTGGCGATGAACGAGATGCTGCACTCACTGCCATTGAAATCCTGTGGCTACTGCTCTTAGAGCGACTCTGTTACCATATGGAAGTGGCCTTGAGCCCCCTCCCCTGGGAAATTTCCTCAGGGCCTTCCCTATGAATCTAGGATGATGTGGAAATGTCGGTCTTGTGCCCCCGGTTAAGTTCATGTGTTCCTCCACATAACGCGCATTTTCCACCACTTCCACTACTGAAGACGGTTTCCACATCCACACCATAGCTCTTATCTTAGGGTTTAATCCATAGATGAAGCACTCTACCTTTCATTGGTCATTATCCATATACGAAACATATTTGACCAATTCCATAAATCTGATCTCACATTCTTCTACAGTTCTATTTCCTTGTACTAAGGCATGAAACGCCCCTACCTGTTGTTCCTCATAATAGGATGGTAGATATTTCCTTCAGAACCTCTCCTCAAAAAGTTCCCAAGATACTGTGCCTGGGGTAAGGTGCAGTTGTCTTTCTAGGTTGCCCCACCAGTTCAAGGCGTTGTCTCTTAACTGAAAAATTATGATCTTTGCCTTTGCGTTGGACACATAGTCCCTTAAGGCAAAACACCTTGTCATGCCTTCCAACCATGCTTTTGCGTGTTCACTTGCACGACCCCTAGAAAACTCTGGAAGTTTGATCTTCTACAATTCTCGCGTGATGTCTTCGAGTGGAGGTCCTCCCCCTGAATCCCTTGATGCTTCTGGATTACCCATTCCAAACGGTGGGGGTTCCACTTCGGTCCCTGCTGGTTGTTTCCCCTTTAAAGTCTCATTAATGGCCTCCAATGAGCGCAGTATGAGAGCTAGTTCGGGCGATGGTGGTGGTGGCATTGGTGGTGTTGGTGGTTCTTGCGACGATGCTCCCCTACCTCGATTCCCTTGAGTCCTGACCATCCTGTATGCTTTAACCTACATCAACCAAAGTTGTCGAGCTGAGTTCAAGGACGTTTCAAATTAGTGCTACTCAAACTAGAAACAAGGTTAGGTGTAAGTTTCCGTTACTTGTCTGTAAATAGACATTACTCTCTTTAGGGGATTGGCTGGGTTAGGATTAGGATTAAGCGTCTAAGCTTGATTTTTTCGCCCCAAAAAAAAACTATTGGTTCCCTTTCCCTGTAGCTACGCTAGCCTTGCGCCATACTCGCCAATTCCTCTTAATTACTCTCCTAGTGCATATGTCGCATCCTTCCCTCTTGTCCTATTCTAAGTCCTTTTAACTTTTCACTTACAACTAAATATCCTCCGATGCTTGACTCGTGAGCTTTTCCTTGGCGCCTAGTGTTGGCGTTGTCGAATGCTGCATTGAGATTTAGTGTTGACTTTGACTGGTGGAATGGAGTGGAGGGACTTGGCGCTTGGCTCAATGAGTTGTGTGTACGGTCTCGTGAGCTTAGAACTTGGATAATCGAAGATTATACTTCGGGATACAAAGATTGGCAGCGCTAAATAAGGCTTTACCTTGATTTCCGGTGCATTCACTAGTTATGATTGAACTTGGTTAGCTGGCTCTGGATCAATAGGTTAGGTAATAAGCCAGTTAGTCTTAATCTTCATACTGTATCTTCCTAATAATGATACCACTCTAATCATATAGAGTTTCCATTAATCTATTAAGTATAAGAATTTATTTGTAAAGACTTATGAGGGCGCGTTGGTGTTAATGCTCTTCTTAAGGCGCTTCACTTGGTGGGGGTCTTGGGTTCAAAACCCATGGACCTCTTAAATTTATACTTAACCCTATATTATTAAATTATTTAAATTAAAACTCATAATTATATATATATATATATATATATATTAAATAATTTAAATTTACACAAGCGTATTAATACTTTTTAAATAAAATAATAAAACTAAAAATTAATATTTAAAAAATGATAATATAATTATTCAAAAAGCCTACTAATACTTTTAAATAAATTAATAAAACTAAAAATTAATATTACTAAAAAAAATAATAATATAATTATTCAAAAAAAATCTTACTTTCAGTTTGGTGAGAGTTTAATGTGCTCTGTGGCATTCACTGGCAGCCTTTAAGGTTGGGCTTTTGGCATGAGGCCCACGTGCCCGGCCTCCGGCTCTCAGTACCAAAAACCTAAGTTGTTCCTTAACCCTAACGCTCCTTCACTTCCACCTCTTTCCTCTACCGCCTCTCTACTCTGCTTTGTCCCTCTCGGCAGGCTCAATGCCCAACTCTGAGCAATGGTGCTTGGGCGATGGCTTGTGTGTATTATGCATTGGAGATTTCATATTTTGGGCGAAACCATGTTTGTTTGTATGTATTATGTGTCTCTTTGGTTAACTCTACAGCTTTTGTTTTTGTGTTTTTTTTTTGTTTTGTTTTTGGTTTTTGTGTTTTTGTTTTAACTCGGCTGTAGCATGCGGCTATGTGAGCAGGCGGTGATGAGGTGAAGTGAGACACAACCTTAGCTCGTGGTTGTATGGTGTTGCGTATGGTGTGGCTGTATGTTATTGTTTAGACGAAGTGTGCCTCAGGCTACCTATTTGTGTTTGGTGTTGGCTTGTATATTGTTTCTTAATGTGTATTGTGGATGCATATAGTTGGAGCGGGAGCTAAGCCTTCTAGCTAATTTTTCACTTGGGCGTTGGGGTTGTATGGTTTATGTGTAGATTTTGCACAAAAAAAAAAATTCCACGCGTAGTGCATAGTGGTTTCCTCATATGGGATCCTCCCTCATTTAATGTTCTGATGCTCTGCGTTATGTCTGGGTGCTTATTTTCTGAGCCTACAGTTGAGCTTCACTTTTCTGTTGTCGTTTCGGCTCAAATTCGATCGAGGATTGTTGGCACATATTTGCGAGCAAACTATGTGTGCTGGAGTGTTCTAATCCAAAGTGTAGCTTATCGACTAAATCACTATCCATATGCTAAAGTCCAGACCTGCACAAATTCTTAATTCGTAAGTCGACACATACACCAACACAAGTCCAGTGCAAGCGCCGAGCTAGATTCCATTCCACATGTATTGCGGCGTTTTATAGTGCAACTAGGCCCGTGGAGCCAATTGATAATGAAGGTCGATTGAAAGGCAAATCCTGTGACATACTGTGTGTGATCTTCTCTGATTCCACAGAGATTTAATCATACTTGCAGAAGAAACCAGGATTATCTTAATGTAAGCGATTTTCCCTAACAATTTTCTTAGCAGAGCAGTCTCGGGACAACACAGGCAGCAGACCAACACTATGTATGTGAAATGGGGTTTGGAAAAAAAGAAAGAAATGTTGCGGCTGCGTGCCCAGCTCTCGCGACTGTATTCACTGTAGTTTTAGTTTCTTGAAGCTCCAGAACCCGACAAGTGTGGGTTCGAGGTCGACCGCCACCAACGCACTTAAAAAATAAATAAATGGGTTCATTTAATAGTATTGGGGTGATCACCGTTCTAAGTAGTGATACAAGGCATTATATAACAATGCAGGGTCATTGTATTGATGCTGGATCATGTTATTAGACGATCAAGCTTAATTACTTTTTTTTTTTTTTGTATTCTGAAAGGCTGGCGATAAGGTACTGGTAAACCCAGTCCTGATAAATCCTCTCATTTTGGGGATATTCATCCACTCTAAAGAAATACTGCTACCTCCCCACTATAATGCTAACTCAAGCTCAGTAGAGCATAAATAGATAGTTTTTTTTTTATATTAAAGCTAACTCAAGAGTGGCATGGATGCAAGCGGTAGCGGGAACACCAGGGTGGACGAGTATAGGAGGAGAGCAGAGGTGGGAATGAGGGGCTTAGTCTGACCTCTACAGGGAATATTTGTAGCTTCCTCCACCATCAAACTATAAACCAGAGCCGAAAGCTCGAAACCACTGTAAACCATAATTTTCACATGATGGCACCACGAAAAGAGGAAGGAAAGGTACAGTGAAGGAGGAGAAGCGACCATTGAGGATAACATGGAATAATTGATGGCACGTCCTTTTGGAGGCTTTGCAGAATCGTAGAAAGAGAGAAGACAAGAGGTTGTCTTCAACCAAGCAACTGCAGTTCTCACAGGAGAATCGTAGCCATGGTAATGTTCATTACTTGTTCTTCCTTAAGTTACAGACTCGAATGGTATTCTTGGATGTTTTCTTTACGTGAACTGATTAGCCATGGAGGGTTTATCTTTTATTTTATTATTTTATTTTTTTGAAAGTATCTTTTATTTTATTATTATCAATTTTTTTTAAGTAAGCTCTAAGTTCTTTTAGGGTTTTTGATCAGTCTGGGAGGAAGAAGGTTCAAGAGCCCAAAGAGGAGACTGTTACACTAGGTCCTATTGTTCGAGAGAATGAGAAGGTGTTTGGAGTGGCGCACATATTCACATCCTTCAAGGTTTAATTGTACTATGAGACATTTGTAGATCTTGATTAGATTAAAATGAGTCATGTCATCTTCAATAGGGGTCATAGGCATATTGAGTTTCCCTTTTTATATCATAAGGGCTGGTTCATTACAGTCATTTCACCTACTTCATTTTAAACCACAAAGAATTGAAAGAATACCTTGATTATCTTCTTATAGGGTTGAAAGAATTACTTGCAGAAGGTTTAGATTATTGTGAACTTCGAATTGGTCAGACTTGCTTAGATTAGTGCAACGATTCTTTTACATTAATGTGCTTCCTTCACAATTTCA
>ML778438.1:169635-185169 GCA_009831015.1 Picea engelmannii | reverse complement strand
AATATTTAATTAACATTATTATGCCAATCTTTGTTTAGTTAAAACCATGTTAGGACAATTAATTACCTAATTAATTTTTACTTAATAATCCCTAAGCATATATTCAACTAGGGTTGTTACATTCGGTAGTCATCCAGGAAGAAGAAGAAGAGGAAACCTCCAAACAACCCACGTATGACACTAGGTGGGAAGAGGTTATTATTCCTAAGGATCAATAACCCAAGCTACCCAAAAATGAACCTTCACAAATTACGAAGGCCCCTCCTTATCCAGAAATATTAGTAATCGAGAAACCTACCACCCGATCGAAATTTGACATCTTGAATGAATTGAGGAATATTTGTGTCAATATTCCCTTGTTGCAAGCCATTAAGGATATTCCAATCTACAGTAAGGTGGTCAAATAATTGCATATTAATAAGCCATGAAGGAAGCAGAAGGATCCTCCAACAATACATTTGATAGGAGAACTTTATGAGTACATATCAGACCAGTCTAAGGTAGAAAAATATGGGAACCCAGGAAACCCCGTAGTAACCATAAACATTAATGAGGTTTCCATTGGGAACACTCTCATAGACCTAGGGGAAGCCATCAATGTTATGACTATTACTACCTTGGAGGAATTACAATTAAAACCTCTTTTTAGACCTACCCTAACCATTTTGTAATTAACAGATAAGACCAGGGTTATACCTGACAGAATTTTGGATGATATCATAGTTACTTTAGCCTCATGGGAGTACCCAACAGACTTTATTTGCATCCAATAAAAGTACCCTACAAAAGGCCATCCTGTTATTTTGGGAAGACCTTGGTTAGCCACATGCAATGCATTTATTGGTTGTATAGAAGGATAAATGACCATCTCAAATGGACTCTCTATCCAAAAGCTCACAATATATCCACCAGTTCAACCTATCATAGAGAATATATGGTGGATTGAATGTTCATACGAGAATGAGTACTGGGAAGAACCTGTGTTCCCAAGTGATCATTCCTGGGCACTTCAGGAGCACGCAACGAAAAATGTGCTAAACCAGTTTATTTATGCTATCACGTGTGTTGATTTTCCACAATATTTTCCCCAATTTGAGTACATGTTTGTGGAAGAATTTCAGGAATGATTGGACCCATTGATTTTTTCTTTGACATATTTCATCTTTGAGATAGACAAGTCTTCCACATATTATACGATGCCCTATGAGATTAGTCCAGGGAAATTTCTACATATAAACTTCGGACTAGATGCAAACCAACAAAAGAAGTTAGTAAGTATCCTTAAAGAACAATCAAGGGCATTCACCTGGGAATACATTGACATGAAGGGTATACACCCTGACACATGTATTCATCACATATATACCCAGGGGGAAGTAACACCTGTTAGGCAACCCCAGAGAAGAATGAACCCAACACTAAAGGATATAGTAAAAGAGGAGATCCAAAAGTTATTAAATGTTATATTTATTTATCCCATCTTCGACAGTAAATGGGTATCCATGCTTGTAGTGGTTCCAAAGAAAGTGACCAGAAAATGGAGAATTTGTGTTGATTTCTGGGAGCTTAACAAGGCCACTTTGAAGGATTATTTTCCTCTTCCTTTCATTGATCAATTCTTGGATACCCTGTCCATAAAGAAATATTTATCCTTTTTAGATGGACATAGCGGTACAATCAAATTATCATAGCACCCGAGGATCAGGACAATACTGCCTTTACTTTTCCTTGGGGAACCTATGCCTATAGGGTCTTACCAATTGGATTTTGTAATGCTCCTGCCACATTTCAACGAGTAGTACTAGAGATATTTGTTGATCTTATTCATGATTGTGTGGAGGTATACATGGATGAATTCATAGTATATGGCAATACTTATCAAGAAGCCTTAGATAATTTATAAAAATTCCTTATCAGATGCCAAGAAATGAACATGTCTTTAAGTCATGAAAAATGTAAAATGTTGTTGATTGAACGAGTGGTTCTAGGACATCACGCTTCATCTGAAGGGATTAAATTCGATCCTTCTAATATTGAGGTAATTGTTAGACTTCCACCCCCTAAGACTCAGAAAGAGGTGAGAAGCTTCTTAGACATGCCGGATACTACCGACGGTTTATTGAAAATTTCACAAATATTGTTGCACCCATGTTTGGATTGTTAATAAAGGATGTTTATTTTCTTTGGACTGAGCAGTGTCAAACCGCCTTCGAAAATCTCAAAGATAAGTTGTCTATGGCACCAGTTCTTAGAGGGCCCAATTGGGCTCTCCCATTTCATATATCCACTAATGCATCTGACACTACAATAGGAGGAGTGTTAGGGAAGAAATAATACCAGCAGTCCTATGCCATTTATTTTGTGAGAAAAAACTTGTTCCATGCCAAGTTAAATTATACAGTTACCAAAAAGGAATACTTGGCAGTAGTTCATGTTATCAATATGTTTTTCCGCTACATCACAAGATACAAATTATTTGTTCATATAGATCAGTCTGCCATTATATTTATCATGAATAAACCCTTTACTAATGGTCAAGTGACTAGGTGGCTCCTTCTATAGCAAGAGTTTAATATCACCATTCTTGACAAACCTCGAAAGGAGAATTTGGTAGCTGATTTTATTTCATGCATAAAAAATGAGGATGATGATATTCCCATCGATGATAGTTTCCCAGATGAGAACCTTTTTTCTCTCTATGTAAATACCCCATAGTTTTCAGATGTGGAAAACTATTTGGCTACTACGAAGTTACCATCTCATTTGTCGGCTCATGAAAAGTGTAGAATTATTACGCAAAGTGCCAATTACTCTTGGGTTGTTCATGACCTTTTTCGTACTAGTCCAAAATTGATTATTCGTAGATGTGTCCGAGAAGATGAGATGCCAGAAATCCTACGAAGTTGTCATGATGGACCATGTGGTGGCCATTTTTCTGACAAACGTACAACATATAAGGTGTTACATTCAGGATACTATTGGCCTTTCATTTTCAAGGATGTTGCCAAGTATGTGAGGAGTTGTGATAGTTGTCAAAGGATAGGATGACCCATGTTAGTTGACTAAATTCCCTTGTGTGCCCAAGTTATGATAGAACCTTTCGAGAAATGGACCCTTTCCTTTGTAGGACCAATTTCACCCATGTATCATAAGAAAAATTATATTTTGGTTTGTATAGATTATGTCACCAAGTGGGTAGAAGAAAAATCTATCGTCGAATTCATTTATGAAGACATATTCACCTGCTTTGGTGTTCCTCTTGAAATTTTTATAGACCAAGGCACTTAATTCACTTCCAAGTTGATGAGAGAACTAACGAAGATATATGGGGTCAAGCACTACAATTATTCTCCATACCATCCCCAATATAATGGTCAAGTAGAGTCCACAAACAAAGTTCTGGAATCTATATTAACCAAGACTATTCAACTGCATCATCAGAATTGGGATGATAGGCTTCCACGGGCTTTGTGGGCATATCGTACCACCTGGAGAAACACCACTGAGCATACCCCTTATGAGCTAGTGTATGGGAAACAAGTACTTCTACCAATAGAATTTCAAGTAAGGACCTTTCGTATTTCCATAGAATTAGGATTAAACATAGACGAGGCTCATAAAAAATGAGCCCTACAATTAAACAAGTTGGATGAGATCAGGAAATATGCTATCCAATGAACAATATTAGTCGAAAACCAGAGGAATAAGTGGAATGACAAGTTTATTAAGAAGAAACAATTCCAACCTGGTGATTGGGCTTTGTTGTTTGACTCCCGATTTAAAACCTTCAAAGGAAAACTCACCAGTCAGTGGTTGGGTCCTTACGAGGTAGTCACCGTGTATGAAAATGGGGCTGCGAAAATCAAAACAATTGACGATAGACAAGTCTCCTTTGTAGTAAATGGACACCAACTCAAACTTTACCACAAACCCATTTCCAAAGAAGATTTTCTATAGGTCATGTCAACTGACAAGGCATTGGCCTTAGTAGATGGGGAAGTTCTCCCTTGTTCTTGAATGTTTTTCCAAATTTTTGACTGTACATATGTAAATAATTTTGAATTTTGTTGATAGACAATTCTAGAGATTTCTATAGGTATTTATTTCACTAGGAGTAGACAGTTTCAAGGAGATATAAAGGAAGGATTTTTCTTCAAAATATTGCTATATTTGAACCTTGTTGTCTACTAAGAATCCATTGAATAATGATTTTTTGTAATTAGCCACATTTTTGCAAAGATTTCCATCCTTTTTTTTCTCAGGGAATCTTTAATAGAAACTGCTCTTAAACCTTCACCACTAGATATAAGGAAGTGATACCGTAACCATCAAACTTAGAGGTTACTCATACAGTTTTCCCAAGAACCTTGAGTAAGTGAGTAAATCATATTTATTAAAGAGTAACAAGAAGATATGATTAGCGGTTAGCCACGGAAATGTCACAATAAGTTAAAAAAGGAAGAAAGTGAGTTCAGCCTAAAGATACCTTTCTATTCTTTCTCAATGGTACCATCCACTACACACTAAAAATTCTTGATTATATCATATCTTTAGATAGTCCACATCCACTTAAGTACCCCTTACACCAGGACAATCTATAAGGAATATATAAAGAAAAGTCATCCTCTAACATAAATACCATCCCAATCAAAAAAGAAAAGAGAAGAATTGTTTTTCAAAGTCGTCCCCCCATCTTCTTGGACAAAGAAATCTTATATTAAAATCTTAAAAGATGGAGGGTGCAGGAGGCTATCCCGCCAGGATACTGAACAGGTCTGCTAGAAGCGGGTACCGACCTGTGCTATGACTAGGTAAACTTGTTGGAGTACTGAATAGGCTTGCTAGCAGTGAGGCATTCTACCTGGTGAGGATGATAATCTGACAAAAAAATAAGAAATTCCTAAATCTTAAACTTGTCCTAATGTACGACATTACTTGTAGACAAATATGACACGAAGTATGTATGGTTAAGCTAAGGTTAATGAACTCCATAAATCTTCCATTGGGAACTAACTTTGAGACTATCTTGAAACTCTCTCACCTACCTCTTCTTATCTATATGTAGGATATTCTATCGTATAGGTGGGGCCATATTCTAACCATCTTGTCAAACTGATATGTGAAATTTATCTCTACACTTAACAAGCTGTAAATCTTTAGCTATTGGGAGAATTGACTGGTTTCCTATATTTTTTATTGTGAGTTGTCACAATACTTAGGAGTGGGGGATGCATTTCATGAGTTGGAAAATGCAACACTACCTATCTATAATCCATGAGAAGAAGAAGTGGAATCTTTGTAAGAATTTATGTATATTGTTTTCAGGATACATGTTATTATATGAGCAGTTGTTTTATTTTCAAATGCTAAATACTCCCTATATGTTATAAATTGTTGTACATTTCTTTGACACACCACTTAACTAGTTTTTTTACAGACTGTTCATTACAGATTTGTGATTACATGCCTTATAATATGCGAGATAGAGGAACAGATTGTTACGATGTGTGAGCATGATGAAAAAACAAGAATTAATGGAACATTCTTATCCTATCTCTCCTCATGTTCATTATGATTGTCAAAAGTGTTTTAATACTGATTATTATGGATAAAACATCCATTACAGGATGAACAAATTTCATTTTGCACAGGAGTACCATATGGAGTGTCGTATGGAGTACCATTTGAAAGACCATATGGGGTTCCATATGGACAATTGGATGACGCACCATATGAAGGATCGGACGAGGTGCATACACACAATAAATGGCCATGATTTCAGGTAACCAAGAATCGTTTGAATTTATTTGGCTGTTCAACTGTATGATGAGTTAGTTAAATGGAAATTGAGAATTAAATGATAGAATTTCTAAACATTTTTATGATCAAATTTCCAAGTTGAAGACTTGGACATTGATCTAAATCCTTCATCATTATGATTTCCTCCAAAAGATACTCTTCGAATTCGAAATCGGTTCACTCACATGCACACATGGAAACTCGTGTGTGATGAATTCATCAATGAATTCAACCGTTTCCACCTTGGGCACATTCAAAATCAGAGGGATATCTTTAATTTCAATATCATTCATGCATTGTGCTCATCCTTTGCCTAATTGTGCCCATCCTCTTCTAAATTGTGCTCTCGACTTTCCTGATTGTGCTCATCCTCTGCCTAATTGTGCTCATCCTTTGCTAAATTGTTCTCTCCCTTTGCCTGATTGCGCTCATCCTCTGCCCAATTTCTCTCTCTTTTCATTCTCCACACTGTCACCATGCCCAAATGATATGAGAAATCCTCCTATGCTGACATCTTTCCTATCCCTGAGTTTGCATAGTGTAGGTAGGTCTTCCTTTGCGCAGGGTGTGGACTATTCTTGGCCCATCTACAGGGCCACGATGAAGGCGTTTCTCTACAATTCTCCCTCGGATTTGATGGAAGGATGGAACATGTGGGATATCTAACCTTACTGGTCCTTAATGAATTGATTTCCTCAACCATGAAGCTTCCAAGGGTTGGAGACTGTTGGTTCAAGCACCACCAGTTACCACGGGAGAGCTACAACAAGTTCTTTAAACCTGAGTTTCACAATGTCTCTGGAGCTAAGGGATACTCCAAGGAGTGGATTAAGGATAAGAAAATTAACCCTCTAATAGTCATCACCAGAATTATCACTTGCAAAGGTAGATATTATGTTTTTAAATCCTTCCATTTCCAATTATTAGCTCATTTCCAATTCAATAAGCCATTGAATTTCCCTTTTTACTTCTTGGAAAGTATTGAGAAGATGTCTTCCCAAGTACAAAAGAATGTGGCCAATCCTCATAACAACCTATTCCACCATAGCCTCTTCAAATTTCTTGTTATAGCCGAGTTGGAAAAACAGGGGAAGACATGTGATGAGTTCATTTATCAATTTTCAAACCCCCATCTTACAATCAAGACCAGCAAGAAAAAACTTGATCTAGGGATTGTTACTCCATCCAAACCCCATTCTCCAAAGACTCCAAACCCTCCTACTCAAGCTATCCCTTTACCGAAACAAAAGACTAAGAAACTTGTTGATACCCTTGCGGCCTCATTGGGAAAGAAGACTAAGAAGCCCATTTATAACTCTCAAATTCCCTCAACATCTATTGATCCTACATCCAAAAAGTTACAAGAGGAAATTCGATTTCCCTGTAGTCCCCACAAATAGGAGAGGATTTAATCGATTCAAGAGAGTATATTTTTGAAAAAGTGAATGAAATACAAGAGGGAAGCCTTATGAAAAACCCCCAAGCACTTTGGACCCTATCCAAGTATCTTCTGATCTCAAAATCCCCCATAAAATACTTAGGGAAGTGTCTGCAGAAGAATTGGAGCTTGATAGAGAAATAAAATCTAAACCCATTTCCCCTCCTAAACCATGTGTTACTCCTACCTCATAGATGCCTACACCAGATCCCAAAACTAATAGACTCTCTACATCCTTCAAGGGATCCAAGCCCTCGTCTGATATATCTGATCATACTCCAGCCATTGAAAAATTACAACAAGAAAATGTTCAGCTGTTGCAACAATTGGAAGAGAGGAATACCATGGATAGACATCTCCACCATGACAATGCAATACTACAAGCAAAGGTTAATTCCCTCCAAAGATTGGTTGACCAAATGACCAATGAAAATCGTAGCCTCCGTGCACAATTTAAACACCACAAGAGGGCCAATACAAAGTCTTCAAGGCAAGAAGCTTCTAAAGTTAATCCATCCCTACTCAGCAAGTCTAGTCATATTGGGAAATTCATTTTTGTTTGCAGCAGGACCTGCAAAATCTTAGGCATGGGTGTAATGTTGGGCTCGTAATTTGGTTGTTTTCTGATAATGATTGAATCCTTTTTGTATCGGTATTATATGTGTATTTAACTATTTTGAATAAGTTCTGAAGGATTTTATATCAATTCGTCATAGCTTTATACCATGTATGAGCAATTGATGTTTTGCGTTGATTTTGAGTTTAATTCAGTTTGATTTAATGATTATGAGAAGCTAATGCATGATCTTTGTGTCACAAGGAAAATGCGCAATGCATTTTTCCATCTAGTAGCTCATTCAACACTCCATCCAGCACCCAATCCGGTACTTCACCTGGCATTGTGTCTGACACTGCATCCAACACTTGGAGCTTGGGTGAGTTTGTGATTGTTATATAGGCAGCCTGTGCTGGGAGAATCAGTGACATGGGTTTTTTTCACCCTCGTGGCCTCCATCTATTGTTCTCTTGATATCTCAGATTAAGAATTTATGTTGATCGTTGAGTGGCTCGTTCAGTTTCTAGAACCCAAAGGCAGTTATAGCGTATTTAATGGAATTTACCATTTTTAGAGGAGGTCGACCCTTCCAGTGGTCGACCTCTTGAATTATAATCATTATAAATACCACAGTAGTGGTCAAACAAAGTGTTAAGAATTGTTAGAATCATTTTTCTATGTATCTCATACATTTCCGCAAACTTGTGCTAGACTGCGTTTTTTAATTTAATACCAGAACCGTGTTGATTTAGCTCATGATTTGTTGTTGAGGAGTAGCCACAACCTACTGGGGGGGCCACCAGTGGTCTGGGTGAATACTTAGATAGATATCTTGCATATTTAAATTGTGCAATTGTCATTTACTTCATTTCTTGTTATATGTGTTTTTATCATTTTAAATCCTGTGTTTGTTGTTCATCATTTAATTGTTTAAATTTCCTTTTTGTAGGTTGCTTGTAGGAGATGGTTGTTAATATGTTATGTATTTTAATCGTTAGTGAATGGCTTGCAATATTCTAACCTTGTTTTTTGTTAAATGTTTAAGTGAATTTTTGTAGGCTAAAACAGAGTAGCTAGAACAAAGTATTAATTTAACACAGAGTACAGAGTTTCTTTGACAAAGTTTCAATGGATTAATAGTTGCAAGTTTTGTTAATTTAATTCTTAGTTTTAGTCATGCTTTCCTGGACCTATTTTTCTTATCAATTTTGTTGTAGTATGTTAAGGTAGAAGTAGAATTTTAATTATGTTTTTATAAGCATTTTAACTTGCAATCTGAGTTTTTAATAATAGGATTAGCTTAGTTTAATTTATGAAATTTCCATGATAGATTTAAATTGCAATTTTAATTAGAAGTTTGAGTTTGAGTTAAGCTTTTAGTTATGAGTTTCTAATTGTGTGAATTTTCTTAAGTTAGCATAAGAGTGCATTTGAATTAAGTAGAATAATGTTATCTTATCATTGATGATTGATATATGAATTGAGAGATGACATGGATTTTTAGGATAGTTGATATTTCTTCTATGATGGATAATCTCTCGTTAGATTGCTTGATTCATACTTTTCATTTCTACATAGAAGTTAATATTGAATTTATTCCTCTTGAGCTATCACCAATCGTTAGATGCCATCGTGATGTCATAAGGCACTGGAGACATTATCATCATATTTAAAGTTTCTTGTTATTGTAGATTAAGAATAGTTGTTGATTAATCTTTGAATATTGTCATGACGCTTTTAATTAAATAGGTTAAGATTTCCCTTTACAGATTAGAAGTAATTATGATTTTTATCTTAAGAATAGAGTTCACTTGTTGAATAGTTTTGATTAGTTACCTGTTGAGTAGTTTTGATTAGTTTACTTGCTGAATAAGTTTTAATAGGTTAGTTGTTTGATTGTTTACTTGCTTACTTGATGTTGCTCATTGATTTGAATAGATTGACTAGATTAATTTGTTGTTGCTACTTCTCATTAAGTTGAATAGATTAAATAGATGACTTGCTTTTTCTCATTAGATTAAATAGGTTAACTTGTTCAAAGTAGGGTTTTCATTTGCTTCTTTAGGAACAATCCATCGATCCATTGTTTAAATGTTTCTTAGGGTAAATAGTTCAAGTTCCTTGATAGGGTTTTCTCATTGATAGTATTTGCTTAAGTAGATTAACCCTCAGATAGACCATCTTTTTAGTTAGATTATATTTCCTCTAGCTTTTCTTCCTTGGAACATATAGTTCTACAACTCTAAGTTTACTTACCCCGGGTTCACAATTTAATTGAGGGATTTAGTAAATATAGAACAACCATCAATCACCCTAACCCACATCTAGAGAAAAATAATCAACAACATGGATTTTCCTCTCCTTAGATTCATCCAACCACATGAAGTAGGAGGCATAATTAGCCATGTGATGAGTGCACTTAGAGTCGAATACCCATTCATTATGCATAGAATGAGATAAAAAGGCATGAGATGTTCTAATTTGGAAGGTCAAATTATCAACGGGTCAGTGTTCAGTGGACATGTTTCCTTCTAGGCATTTAACTTTCCCCTCTAAATCATCTCTCTTATGATAGGAGAATTTCTCCACATATCCAGTCTTTTCACAATACTGAAATGTTTTCTTCTTTCAACTTTGTTGGGGTGAATCTATCTATCCCTCAGGTTTTTGGTCGTGGATTCCAGGTCTCTATGTATAGGTATCAAACCATACTCTATCCCTGAGATCCAAATTTCTCTTTCCTTTGAGAAAGTGGGCTTGTTGTTTACCACTAAGATTTCCTTCTTCAAGAAATCAATGCTAATTAGTAATCAAAAGGCCATAAAAAGCATTAAATTTGTAATCCTTAACATCTTCCTTGTGTTCTTGGAAGTTGGTATGGAAAGTCAACACGAGCACATTGAATGGTTTTCTCAAATTCATGAAGACTATATCGATGAGTTTTCTATCCTTCTTCTGATAGTTCTTTCCAAATTCACCCAATTTCAACTAGAGTTCTTTGCCATGCATTGAATAGTCTTGTATTCTCTCAAATAAATGAGGATCGAGAGAGATCAACTCTTTCTCCAACTACATGAAGTCACTCTCGTCGACTCGATCGAACAACAACTTTATATTCCTCTATACTTGATGAGGGAAGTCAATTCCATTGAGGTGAAACTGAATCTCCTACATGATATAGGTCATGATGACACCCACATCCTCATCCTTCTTTCCATCAACAATGAACTTTGCTTGATTTTTTTTGGATATGGAATTGCAATATTCATATATTGCTAGAATTCTTTGATTTATAGTAGGGTTTCCATATCTGGTGCCCACACTACATAATTTGATATGTTCATAACAACATGATAATCTTCAAATTTTTCTTTGATATATAGAAAAAAAGATTCGTTTCAAATTTCCAATCATCAAACCACCAGCCAAAAGTCAATCACAGAAAAAATATGACTCAACTATGATACCATGTTGGGGAAGGGGTGGGACCTATAATGAAAGAGACAAAAAAAAATCACATAGTCGAAGAGGGAATAAAAATTTCAAAGAAAAAAGGTGGTTTCTAAAGACATCATTACGACGCTTAAAAAAGGTGCAATGTGATCAGTACATCACAGTGCATATTGGATATTGATATCTCCATATGATACTAATTCAATAACTTGATTATAATGACCTAAGGGGTATTCTATTTATAGCCTCAATATCTAACAGAATCGAGAAGATATTGTCCACATGTAACTTCCAGTTGTTAGAATCGACTCCATCAAATTTGTGATGTAGAGTTAGTTCGGAAATGATGCTCGACCTAAGCTCCTATGCATCCAAATTGTAGTTGATTGTTGGTTTGGTTGATCCACCACCTAAATGTATTCAAATGTTAGTTGAATTTCCTACTGACAAGCATGTCAGCTACTTTACCAACTAATTTAGAGACCTAGTTGACCACCCAACCGACTGTATCTAGATGTGGGTTGATTTCTCGACTGATTGAATCTCGGAGATGTGTGATGAACCGTCAATGCTTGATGTTCCAACATGAATATTTTGAGCCTATTTATATGGTATATTATTTTGTGAATCTATTTTACAATGAAATTTTGATTTCTGATTTTGATATTGTATGATAAGCTTATGCCCAAAATACTAACTGTTTGTCCTAAATATACAGTACTCAAACTTTATTTCCTAGTCTATTCGTTGTCCTGTTTGACCCATCAATTCTTCTTTTTTTCAAAACTTGTTTCTATTGGATATACCTAAATTAATATACTTTTATCTCCAATTGTAATCATGTAAATCCATCACTAAACAAAAATGTTACACCCAAACTCGTGATTGTTGGTCTAGGCTAAAAATAAAAAACAAGTATGTCATACAACTTGTTCCACATCATGTTTGGAATATCATTTCATGGGGATTTAAAAACCTATTTGCAATGGATATATCCCTATGAATCTACGCTATTTTGTATTTGGAATCACTTTATCAAACATCAGACCAAGAAATTATCAACAAAACACTGTGGGTAGTTTAAGGTGGCCACCACTTTTCAAAAGGTAAAAAAATGTTTTTTTCTAAGTTTATCTTTTCTTTGGATATGCATTATATACATTATTTGTCAATTTTTTCATATGTGATGGGTGAAGTGAGATTGATAACCTCTATTATTCCATGATCTCACATTTTGTTGTAGTGAAAAAAAATTTCAAGGTCGTGGAAGGATTAAGAATGTCTATTCATGCCCAAAGGGGTTGGATCCAATGGTGGAAAGTGAGGAGTTTTTCACTATTGGGCAAGGTTCAATTCTCATGAGGGCTTTACCTGGAGCCATGGGGACACCTTGAGGTAGTGGTCGAACGTTTGGTTGCACCCAGAGATACTATAATAAATGGTATCGTGACCCGTGCACACATAAGTGGATCAAAGCCCATCCCCATGTCCTTCAACTATTAATTCCCCGAGGTGTAGGAAAGTTGGTGACAGAGTGTGTTGTTAAGCCACTCTGTGATGTTAAATTCACCGGTTCGAAACCTGCGGGGACAAAAAATCCAACCATGTTAAGGGTTGGTGTGGCTCAGGCCGGGTGCGATCGCCGGGTGATTTTGACGGCTTAGATGCCCCTGAGTCGCGGTTTCTCAAGCCATAGGTTAATCGCGTGCCAACAAGTCCCGCACAAATTAACAAACAAAAAAAAAAAGAATGTCTATTCATGAAAAAGTGATTTTTGAAGAAAATTGTTTTTTGAAAAATTCATATAACCATACAACCAACCAAAATGAAACATCATGTTGTGTTTATTTGCTACAACACATGAACCTTGTGATCCCTTGCCTCACATGTATTTGTTGCAAGACAGGAACCTTTCTCGCCCTTTCTACAAGACAATTGTTGTTACACCATTACTACTACTCATGTGTTGCTAATCATGTTGTATCAATGGATCAAGAAAAAGATAAATGAATAATTGGTTTGAAGAAGAAGTGAAGTACAATGTTCTAAAAATCAAGTTTCGTTGTCACATCACCAATAACCTTGCTACAAATGAATCTTTTTTTCTCATTCTTCTGGCAGGTCAGACAAAAAATGTTGGGTATGTGTTATATTCTTTGCATGTGTGTGTGTGGGCACGTCAGATATGACAACTACGTCTGACGATCCCTCTAGTAGTTCTCTTAGTGTCATGTGCATCGGGCACTTTCCTAGGGGGGGTCCCAGGGGGGGGCAGGTATGCCTCCCATGGTTATGTGCAGCGTTTGACAATAGGCGGTAGCCCAAGGCAGCGCCCCGAAATTTGTCTTTGGGCGGTTTTTGCTATTTTTAGCAGATTTTGCTATTTTTAGCAGTTTTGTAAATTAATCCTGGATTAAGGGATTAGGGTTTTGGTATCTATGGAATACCTAAAAACATTTTATGTATATATTGTATGGTGAATGGTGAAATTTGATATAATGAATATAAGAAGGGTTTTCACGGTTGAGGGTTTCCGGTATAAATCTCTGTGTACTATGTGAATGAGCCATTGATTAATTTATGTTTTTCTTAAGAATATATATGAATTTATTTACTTCGTAGGTTTAAAACTTACATATGGTATCAGAGCTTGTTTTTGGCTTCAGAGGGATGCCTTTGTTGTTGAGGGTTTGGCTTGGTATTGATAGATCAAGTTTATCTTGGGTCTATGATAAACCTGGGTTTAGTTGGAACTTTTGCAGTGGAGATTCGAGTATATAAAGAGGAATGGAAAGCTCATATAGAATCGAGATAGAGAAGTTCAATGGTAAAAACTTTGAGTTATGGAAGCTCAAGATGGCGGACCTTCTTTTAGACAAAGAACAATGGATCGTTGTGGATACTGGTACAAACCTACTGGTACACCGTCTACTAGCACATGGGCTACTGGTACACAACCTACTAGTACACAAACTACTAGTACACCAACCACTGGTATGTTGAAGGAATATTGGGAGAAGTTGGACAGAAGAGCAAGGAGTACTATTCGACTCTGCTTGGAAGATTCGATTTTGTTGAATGTATCGGGAGAATATATGACCAAGGAACTATGGGATAATTTGAGGAATTTGCATCAATCAAAGTCCCTGGTAAACAAGTTGTTTCTTCGAAATAAGTTGTATCATCTTAGGATGGAAGATGGATATTTTGTGACAGAACATATAAATTCCTTTAATACTCTAGTAAGTCAACTTGTCTCTGTTAATATTACGATTGCAGAAGAAGATAAGTGTATTACATTGTTATGTTCTTTGCCAGACTCTTGAGATAATCTGGTTGTAGCAATCGGTAGTACCACTCAATCTACATTGAAGTATGAGGATGTAGTTTCATCCTTGTTATCTGAAGAGATGAGGTGGAAAATCATGTATAGTCATAGCACAGATGCTTTATTTGTAAGAGGTCATACCCAATAAAGGAATCCTAGTAAACCTTCGGGGGGTGGGAGATCTAAATCCATAGGTATATCTAAGTCTCCAGGAAAATCTTTGAGGAAATGTTGGAATTGTGGTAAAACAGGGCATTATAAGAAATATTGCAAGTCTAAGAAGGTTGATAAACCAAAGGGATCTGATAGTACCTCTTCCACAGAGGTGAAAACCTCCACTGAAGAAGGAGGTGATGTTTACCTTGCATCTACAAGTACACATGAAGACCGTGATGTATGGTTAATCGACTCAAGTGTGTCATACCATATGACTCCTCACGGGGAGTGGTTCTCTGAATATGAAAAATACGATGGTGTTGATGTATTCCTAGGATATGAATCAACAACAAAAGTCTTGGGACCTGGAAGGGTTAAGTTGTTGCTAAAAGATGGAAGGATTAGAAATCTCCCTGGGGTTCTGCACATTCCAAAACTAGCCAGGAGCCTAATATATGTAAGAAAGATGGATGATGCAGGAGTGGATACTGTATTTGGAAGGAACACTTGCAAGATGGCACGAGGAGCAATGGTGTTGATGAGGGGAGTTCGGTGTGGAAATCTATACAAGTTATTGGGAAGAACTTATACTAATGGTTGTAACAGTTATGTTGTCCCTGAACAGAGAAATAAAGAAGACAAAACCAATATTGTCCCTGGAAAGAAGACCATGTTGTGGCATCAAAGACTAGGACATATTGGAGAAAAGGGCCTTCGAACACTACATGGTAAAGGTATGGTTGAAGGTATGTCTAATTGCACTCTGGATTTTGATTTTTGTGAACATTTCATATATGGTAAACA
>ML778438.1:151981-169585 GCA_009831015.1 Picea engelmannii | reverse complement strand
AAAGGTATGGTTGAAGGTATGTCTAATTGCACTCTGGATTTTGATTTTTGTGAACATTTCATATATGGTAAACATAATCGAGTAAGATTCCCATCTGGTGCTACAAGAGCAAAGGGGATCTTAGAGTTGATACACAGTGATGTATTTGGACCTATTCCTGTTCCATCCCTAGATAAATATGTGTATTACATTTCATTCATAGATGATTTTTCAAGGAAAAAATGGATTTATTTTCTTAGAAAGAAATCTGAGGTATTTGATAAATTTAAAGAGTTTAAGGCTCTGGTAGAAAATCAGACAGAGAAGAAAATAAAGGTATTGAGAATAGATAATGGTGGAGAATTATGCAGAAATGAATTCGAAGAATTCTGTAATAAGTGTGGTATAGCAAGGCAGAAGACTACTCCATACACTCCTCATCAGAATGGAGTTGTAGAAAGGGTGAACAGGAGACTGATGGAAAAAGAAAGGAGCATGCTCAGTGGTGTCGGGTTAGGACAAGAATTCTCGGTAGAGGCAGTGGGTACATCATGTTACCTATTCAATCGATCGCCTTCATCAACATTGGATGATAAAACTCCACATGAGGTATGGTATGGAAAGAAACCCTCTCTTCAACATCTTAGAGTGTTTGGTTGTGATGCTTATGTACATGTTCCAAAGGAAAATAGGAGTAAGCTAGATAAAAAGGATGAAAAGTGTATCTTTATTAGTTATAAATATGGTGTGAAAGGTTATAAACTTTGGAACCCATAAACCAAGAAGATTGTTTACAGTCGAGATGTTGTTTTCAGAGAGGTAAAAGATGTGTCCAAACAAGAATTCTTACCAACACAAGATGAACCTGAGAAAATAGAGCTTGAGTTGGATGATGCAAAATCTGAATCATCTGAAGAAGAGGAAGAAGAAGAAGAATAAGAAGAAGAAGAACCTCATACCCCAGTATTGAGGAGATTAGTGAGAGATAAAAGGAAACCATAAAGGTATAGTCCACCTGATTTCCATTCCATTTTTTCTTTATCTATTATTGATGATGGTCCTAGAACTGTCAGGGAAGCAGTGAATTCATAGGATAGTAAAATCTAGAAGAAGGCCATGGTTCAAGAAATGGATTCCTTAGATAAGAATGAGGCATGGGATATAGTTGAGTTGCCAACTGAAAGAAAATCTATTGGTAGAAAATGGTTGTTTAAGAAGAAGTTTAATGCACAAGGTAAAGTGGAGAAATACAAAGCTTGGTTAGTAGCAAAAGGTTATTCCTAGGTAGAGGGAATTGACTTTGGTGAGATTTTTTCTCCTACTACTAAGTTAACTTCTATTAGATTTATTTTATCTACTGTTGTTTCTTTTGATCTTGAAGTGGAACAGATGGATGTGAAGACAACATTCCTACATGGGGATCTAGAAAAATAAATCTACATGAAGCAACCATAAGGCTTTGTAGTGAAGGGTAAGAAAGAGCTGGTCTGTAAGCTAAATAAGTCACTATATGGTCTAAAGCAATCACCTAGGATGTGGTACCAAAAGTTTGACACATAGATCCTTGGTTTGGGATTTGTAAGAAGTAGGGTTGATCAATGTGTATATTCCAAGTAGGTTGGTAATCACTTCATTTATGTAGTGTTGTATGTTGATGACATGTTGTCGGTAGGAAATAACATGGATGTTTTCAAGGAGGTGAAATCACAACTATCCTCCAAATTTGACATGAAGGATCTCAGTGCTGCTAACTTCATTCTGGGAATGGAGATTAAAAGAGATCATGAAAATAGGAAAATTTGGTTGAATCAGACAAAATATGTTGAGACGATATTGCAGAGGTTTAATATGCATGGAAGTAAACCGTTCAAGCTTCCTATTCATATAGGTGTAAATTTATCTAAAGATCAGTGTCCCGAGACACAGGAAGAAGAAGAGGACATATCCCATGTTCTGTATGCTAGTGCAGTTGGTAGTTTGATGTATGAAATGGTCTATACTAGACCAGACATTGCACATGCAGTGGGATTTTTGAGCAGGTATATGTCAAAACCAGCGAAGGAACATTGGACAACAGTAAAGAGGGTTTTCAGGTATCTTCGTGGCACTACCAGTTATGGATTGTGCTACCAAGGAAGACCAGGATTGGACAAAGTGTTGGACATACATGGGTTGATGCAGACTGGACTAGAGATATGGATCGCAGAAGATATACAAGTTGGTATGTGTTTAACCTATTTAGAGGAGCAATCAGTTGGATGAGAAAAAGACAGGTTGTAGTCGCACTCTCAACTACATAAGTTGAATACATGGAAGCCACTCATGCAAGCAAGGAAGCGGTATGTATACAAAGATTGTGTTCAGGTATTGGGTTGGTACAAGCAGTGGGATTATATTGTGATAGTCAAAGTGAAATATTCCTGGAAAGGAACCCATCTTATCATTCGAAGAAAAAGCATATTGATTTTCAATATCACTTGGTGAGAGACATGGTTGAGGAAAAGAAGGTGTTGCTGGAAAAGGTTGACACTTTGAAGAATGTTGCAGATTCATTGACAGAGTCTATAAGCATAAAAAAGGTTCTCCTGGTGTAGAGTAACAATGGGAATTGTTGCTCTGGATTGTTTACTATATAATCCCATGGACCCCTGGATGCAAAGAAAACAACAAGTGGGAAAATGTTGTGTATGTGTTATATTCTTTTCATGTGTGTGTGTGGGAGTGTCAGATATGACAACTACGTGTGAAAATCCCTCTAGTAGTTCTCTTAGTGTCATGTGCACCAAGCGCTTTCCTAGGGGGTGGTCCCAGGGGGGGCAGGTATTCCCCCCCTGGTTACGCTCAGTGTTTGACAATGAGCGGTAGCCCGGGGCCGACGAGGTTCGGGGTAGTTCCCCGAATATTGTTTTTTGGTGGTTTTTGCTATTTTTAGCAGTTTTGTAAATTAATCCAAGATTAAGGGATTGGGGCTTTGGTATCTACGAAATACCTTAAAACATTGTATATATATTGTATGGTGAATGGTGAAATTCGATATAATGAATATAAGAAAGGTTTTCCTGGTTGAGGGTTTCCAGTATAAATCTCTGTGTACTATGTGAATAAGCCATTTATTAATTTTTGTTTTGCTTAAGAATCTATATGCATGTCTTTACTTTGCAGGTTTAAAACTTACAGTTACACCATTACTGCTACTCATGTGTTTCTAATCATGTTGTATCAATGGATCAAGAAAAAGATAAATGTATAATTGGTTTGAAGAAGAAGTGAAGTACAGTGTTCTAAAAATCAAGTTTCGTTGTCACATCACCAATAACCTTGCTACAAATTAACCCTTTTTTCTCATTCATCAGTACCACAATATTCCCATGCATTTAGTTCTTCCCAATTCGAAATAATTTCATGTTAAATTTCATGAAGTTCCTTTATTTATGTCGTTATCATTGAATCTTAATCATTTCCTTATAATATCCTTTAGATAACCACTTCTATTAAACTACAAATTCAACCTCATAACACCCTACTTCATACTCCAACCATCCCTAACCCATGCAATAAGGTAACTCAACTCAGTTACAATGTTGAGTCACCTTGTTATCCTATCCCATTCCTTAATAAATGTGATGGTGAAAACCTGCTTCAGGTGCCATTATACACTGGAATGTTTGAAAACCATCTTGCTGGCGAAAAACGATTGAAAACAAGATGTAAAAGTTCATTTTTATCTTTCAATTTCTCTTTGAATAAAGATCCCTAAGGTTCACCACTTCATCGGAAGGTTGTTTCAGATCTTAGTCTACAACTCACATTGTGGTCCAATATTATCAGCTCTGCATTTTTCCTTCCTACATAATTTTACATCATTGTGGACCATCTCGGGCTATCATACACTTGTTTCAAAGCTCATGGAATTCTTAGGTAGGTGCAATTATGATTCTTTTTATTTTATTTAATCTAAATTCATTAGATTCTATGGAATTGTATTTGCGAAATTACTTAGACCTCTATCCTACCTCCTTATATTTTTCCATTTCTTTCGAGTGGACAATATATTCATTTTTGGGGGGAACACCATGACCTTTACATCCCATAAAATTCCCTCACCATTCTTATTCAAATCCACTCCAATATCCATGTACGAGAAGTATTACAAGCTTCCCTATTAATTTTCTATAATAATCAACGATATAAAGTCTTTTTGCATCCACAGAAGAACCAACCATAAGAAAAATATAAGGCCTTATTGTTGCCACACAAGAACCAAAAGTAAGAGAAAAGTAATAAATTGTTGTTTCTCCACAAGAACTATTAACAAAAGAATAAACAACTAACAAGGACCAACCTAAAATACTGTTGAAAAAGAAAAACATACTTCTATAACAACCAAGATTTGCTAATTCCATATCTATCTTGACTAATCCGTTAGCATTTTTAGGTCCACATAACTAAACCAGAAGTCATATTCCATTAAATATGGTTTTGAGCAACTTATATTCTAGAAAATCATATCCCATTTGTGGGATTTATTTCAATGCACATATAATGTCAATATCATCCTTTCATATAAGGATACAATGTTTCATGAATACATGCAACATCCTCATTTTGGGGGAGGGGATGGACTATTGTGCACTCCATATTTTTTTCAATTACTGTAGTGGAGGAGAACAATATTTTTTTTCTCTAGGAAAATGTTTTTAGTTTGGGGGAGTAAGGACTCTTGTGAATTCCATACTTAATAAAAACACGTTTTTCTTGTCATTTCCAATTCATAGAAAATTCTTCAGGTTTGGGGGGGGGGGAAGGGAACATTGTTACCGAGAGAGGAATAAACCACACAATAGTTGTTGCAACAGTAGAAATATGTTATAGAATTTATCATTTTTAATCATTAATGACACAAGGAAGCCCTATTACTGTTACACAATAACCAATAATAGGAATCCCTTTTGTTTCTACACAAGAACCAGTGGTAGGAAATAAAACATTACAATGTCATGAGATTTAAACTATCACGATTTGATGCTTCTACTCATGTTATAAAAAATATTGTTGCTACTCCATTTTTATGTTATCTATAGAGAAGGATTTGTTTATATCTCAAAATCTATGAATGAAGTGGTCATAATTTTTGGTGAAGAAAATAAATAAAATAGGACAAGTGTGTTTGGAAGATTTCATAGAAAATCATTTTGTAGTTTGAGATAAAATGGTTAAAGAGGTTTGTTGCAACACCTCCAGGTTTTCTGCAATACCTCCAAGTTTGCTGCAACTCCATCAGGTTTGATGTAGATTCACCAGAATTGCTTGAGGATTCTAATTTTGAATTTTGAAGGATGGTTCATGATAACTTATATAAAATGGAAAAATGTTAAAAGAAAAGAAGGATATGCATTGGAAAACGAGAAGCATCCATACAAATTGGTTGATACAAAGGTATTGGGTTTCATGAGGGAATAAAACATATTCATTTTGGGGGAGATGACGAGCCACATAAATTTCATCTTTTTACATCCTCTTTTCCCAATTCCTAATCCCTTTTCACCTATCTATGACCCTGTATTAGTCCATTTTAATGTTTATGTGTGGTATTTAGAACCAACGTGTTTTACATTGCATTCATTTAGTGTTTCATATTAATTATGGTTAAATATTATATAAATAACATATTTTGTATTTATCTTTCAAAAATGGGTTATTATGTTGATTGTTGTTGAACCCGTTTTCATTGTTGTTACTCCTATGACAAAAAATATTCTAAGTAGGTACTTGATATTTTTAATATGAGGCATCATCATGTCAACATAATCCTATCCTCAAAATATATCAGAAACCTATATTGTATTTTTTGAGAAATCGCCATTTTATTATCTATTGCAACACCATTGCTACAACACCTCACAACAATTTCTGCAACAACCACATAGTTTATACAACACCCACGCAATTTCTAAAACACCCACAAAGAATATGAAACACCTCACATCAATTTTTGTAACACCAACATAGTTGTTGCAACACCAGAGCTTTGTGTGCCTTTGCTACAAAACCAAGAACAATGGTTGCAACACATCATAGTAGTTGTTGCAACACCTGACAACAATTGTTGCAACAACAACATAGTTTCTGCAACTCTATTGCTAATCCATGGACAATAGTATGTCTCCAAAGAAATCAATCATCAACCACCACCAACCATGGAAAAAAAAATTATGGTTTAATTATGAATAATGGATTTTCCATCTGCATAAATCCATTTTCTACAATTTTGTATTTTCTGATTTAATACGGGTAGCTACAATTTATTTTTCAGCTATCTTGAATTATGATTTCAATATCTCAAAGACAAAGGAGACAATTTGTTTGTGGATATGGGTGCAAATTTGATTTTCCACACAATATTTGAAGATCTCCATGGAATATATTATGGATCTAAGAATTCAAACATTATTAAAAGCCATTTGGGATGTGTTTTGACCAAGTTGTTATAACCTACATCTCCAAATTCGAATTTGACTACAAAGGAATCCTAAATTCAAAAGGAGTTATCAAGAATCTTGGAATTCTTAGACAAGTTGTTCAGAAGGATCTTGGAATTATGTATTTATTAGCAATTTGTTAGCACACCACATGAGAATTTTGTGGATCTCATTTATTATTTTTTTCAAACAAATTTATGTATAAAAGAGATTTCCTTCTCCAATCTACAATGAGGACTCTTAGAGCGCAAGTAGAATTTATGATGGAATAAATTATATTTCTTGAACTCTCATTTTAATCTAGATTATAGTATGTAAGAGTGATTTATTTATATTAGAGTGATTTATTTATGTTGTAGATTATTAATAAATTCATTCATTTATTTGTCCAATCAATTCTTTATGGAATGATTGAATTTATTTTTACAGTTAATTATTCATAAGGGATTGGATTTATTTAATCATTATTTTTTTTATGCATGTGATTTATTTAATCACACATGCATAAAAAAATTAATCACATGCCCTTTATCTCAAATATAATCACACATTCCTTTTTATCTCAATAGATCATGTCAAGTATGGTGAATCATTTCCTCCCACCAATGGCCTCGAAAGACACATGTCAAGCTTCTACAAAAGGAAACCAAAGAGAAAAGAGAAAACCAGCCTGCAAATATTCAATCTTCTAAAAATAGGTTATGTTGAAATCGAATGTTGAAGAAGATTATCCATTTTCACTATCCCTCCCTACGAGAGAAGGTAACCAGTCATTTTGGATACATATGTCATGAGATGGTGTTCAAAATAACATGAATGAAGGAATTTCCCTCTCTGGTATCATTAGCTTGATATTAAGAGTAGAGGGACATTGAAAAATATACCCTCACATGCAATTTCCTCAATTCACCATCCTGATGCAATATCTTGAGGCAATATATTTGTAATAACCTTATTTCCCCCAACTTGTAAATATAACTATATTTTTCTAAAATGGTAGTGTAAATATTTATGATACTAATGTAAAAAGGAAAATATTGGACAATTGTTGAGGGGAATTTCCTATACAGGTCAAGATGTCATGATATGGAAACAACGAGGAAATTTCCATTGCCAATTTAAAATTCAATAAAAATCCAAATTTCCCATTTTCTAGAATTCTGGTTAATGGAGGAAGCTGGTAGTTGAAATATCAGATTCCCACATTTATGAAAAAGAGTGGGTGGTTTAACAAAATTGTCTTACCTTAGAAGCATGGGAAGAAAAGTACCCATCTAGAGGATTCTGGTCTGACCCACGAATTCTTGCTAAAAAGGGAAGGAAAAGAAGGGAAAATTGCAAGCAGAGAATAGGGGAGATATTTAGTTGAGTCTGTGAGCCATTTTATGAGTATATATGATGTAGAGGAATGGGTCAAATGACCATTTCTAAATATGGAAAACATGTGTATCTCTCTGGTTATGAAGAAAACTAAGAAATGAATATGTTTTTGGGTACGTGAATTGTTGGGAAGCGTGTTCTAACCAAGATGATAAACAAGGTTACAAAGAAGATAAGACTTGACTGAGGAAGCACTCATTGCAGACCCCCTTTATTGGTGGAGAGAAAAATGATCTTCCAAGTTCTCGTGGGAAGAGGAGAGTGATCTCTGACCCTAATTGTTGTTGAATGGAAGGAATAATCTCTCTCAGGGCATCATGATTTAGCCAGGGGGTGGCCAATGGTAAATCCTTCCAAGAATTGTTTTTCCTACGGTTGGATGGGAAAGAGAACCATTTTTAGCAGTTGAAAAACTATCTGGTTTCTAGATAAGTATATTTTGTTAAATCTCTATAGTGTTAAGATCAAAGAAAACTATATACTATGTTTTAGAATAGTGCAAGTTTAATTCCTGACAAAATCGAATTGAGAAATTTAAGTAAAATGAAGAGAATGTCTTAGATGAAGCTCATTTTATTTAATTCCTTATCTCTTGACTATCTATGTGTTAAAATAATATTTATGGGAGTGAATGTTGCAGTTGATTGTGTTGCACAATTTAATGTATGTTTTGGAAATGATGATTGAACAATTAAAAATACTTATAAAGCATTTGAAGGAAGAGAGTGATTTTTTGCATAATAGTGTTCTCTTTATCTTATCCTCAAGCCTTATTACATAAAACTTAGAGTATATCATATCTGAGTTTGGACTATAGGGAAACAACCCAAACATTTAAAAATGCAAAAAACATTATAAATAGGTAGTAAGGAAAATAATTTTGGAATTATACATGACATTTCCTACTTGAATTCAAGTACAAAATCCATTAAGTAAAATAATTTTGGAATTGTACATGACACTTATTACTTGAATTTAGAGTACAAAATACATTTATATTTCATTTGGACATTAACAACAATTATGCTAAAGTTGTGTTAAATATCGTATAAATTTGGGAAGAACCCCCTTAAATTTTGGTGGGTAGTAAATTCTGGTAGAAATACTAAATTTCAATATGAAGGAAATTCTTGCCTTAGGACCAATTTCCTTAAATATAGGTAAGGGAAGTAAATCTCGATAAGAAGGAGAAAGTTTACTCATTTACCCATGAAGAGGAAGAGATATAATTAAGATTTTAATTTCCATTCCTTGGATTAGGATTTTATTTTATTATTTTAAAAGCCTCTAAAATAAGAAATAGTTTTCGTTTCCTTTTAATTATAGGTTTAATTAAAAAAAAAATCAAATTAAACCTTACCATGTTTTAGTCCCTAAAGTTGCACTTGACTATGAGAGGGAAATCTAGGGCATCACCAGGTTATTGCAATAGTATTTTGAGGGTTTTATGATTTGATTTTTTGAAAGGGTGGTTGAAAACTAGTTCAAGGTTTCAAGACAAACAGGAATTTCAGAATAAGGACAAATGATATCTCATTGACTATTTAAAGGGTAGTCACATAGATGAATTAGAAAAATAAGGAAAAGAGAATATTAAGTCTTCAATTTTTTAACCTCACATAGAATTATTATCTCAAAATATCATTAAGAAACAAGAACATTATCCTGAAATCAAAAACTTGAAAATAATCACAACAACAAATTCTTCACTGTATCGATTGATAATCAAGAAAACAATGCATTACAGTTTGATAAATGATCTCAAGCATGAAGAGAAAAAGAACATAGAAGAAGAGAAAGTCTAACCAACAATATGCATTTTCCATTAAGTGTCTCATAGAATAGGAAAGTCTTACAAGGAGTTTCAAAATAGGTCCCTGAATATCCAAATTTTCGAACTGAACAAAGTCTTTGTTCTGTCTACTTAAACTATCCAACAAATATCTCAGATCCTATTTTCTAGTGTGTTATTAATGATGGGATCTGATTAGCATCTATCTTCTAGGGAGGTTAGCTCAAAATGAGAATTTACATGACAAAAATAGATATCATCTCAACAACTTAATCCCAAATGATTCTTTTAACAATACATTTGATCCTACAAAATGGGAATTGGTTTGATTTAGTCATGTATCTAAGGTGTTCAACTTCACAAGCCAAAAACAAGTAAATATTCCCTCATTCCCTGGTAAATATCAAAACTTCAAAACTGTGTCAAATCCTTCATAGGACTATCATGATATGATAACAATGATAGCTTTAGCAGTCCTCTGTTTCAGCTTAGAGGTGAGTACAATGTTGTGCCAATAGAGTTTGAAGTTGGATAATCTAAGCTCTTTGAGAAATGATTTTTTCTCCCTTTTCTTCTTCTTGAACCCCTGTATCCTTTCCTGTTGCCTGGCACTCCATTTCTATACTTGAGCCTTTTCCTTCTTCAACTGCTTTTCCATTCTATGAAGTTTTCTGATCTTCTCTTTATCACTTCTGACCTTGACCTTGAATTATGGAAACTGTTTTGCGGGTGCAGGATTGTTTAGATCTATGGCAGCCTTAGTTTCTCTCAGTTTAATCTGGTATCTAGAAGCTAATATTGAGATGTGATCATCATCTGAACTAGTTGAGTCCATGGATTCTGGAATATCTGATATATGGTCTGAGTCTACAGGGTTACTTTCTTTATTTTCAAAAATCTTACTGGTACCTTTAGAAAGTGCTTCAGCTCTTGATAATCTGGTAGTAGCTCTTGTTACAGGTCCTGTAGGAAATTGAGCAATCTGCTTGCCTCTTTCTGTTGATTTCCTATGTAATGGAGGTCTTTCTGCCTTTTCTTTGACACTTGCTTTAGAGTCCTCAGAATGGTCTTCTATGACTATGACATTTTCCTCTTTGACATATGGGTCAAACATAGCTTTGGATTTTAGCCTGTATTTGTTGGAAACCCTAGTAGAATTTCTCCTAGGGTATTGAGACATAGGTGTAAATTTCTTCTCTTGTCTTTTACCTGTGGCACCTTTCTTAGTGGTTGATTTATTTTTATGTTTGAATCTGGGTTTAATATTATAATCATCATCTGAATCTTCTTCCATTTGTATGTCTGCATCAGAAAACATTTCAATCTCTGCATCAAGTTTGGATATCTTACCTTTGTTGGTCATGGCTTCTTCCTAAATGTCATCTACAGGGGTATCAATAGGAATGTGTTGAGTCTGCTTCTTTATTTTGCTGGTCCTTGTCACCTTGGTTCCAGACATTTCTTCTTTGACTGGAATTTCATCAAATGTTATACTATGTTTCTGTATAGATGCATTTTTCGCTTTTCCCTTTTCTGTTTGCTTGGTTGTGGATTAGGATTTAGGGATTGGATCATCCAATTCCATGGTTTATGTACTTCACTTAGATAAAAAACGACCAGAGTCTTAATTAACACTTGATGGAGCAAGATACATTTAGCATTGGTAGGGTGCGACTGTACCCTTTTTGACATCTTCGATAGGCTTTTGAGTAGGAAATATGGTAGATTTAAGGGATAGTCTCCATTGATATGCATTACTAACCTAATATGGTAGATTTAAAACAACAAGAATCTACCTTCGCAAGTGATATACCTGTGAATTATGATCAGAGTGGTATGCCACTCTTGTCTGATCTAGTTGTGAGGGACTCCTTTCTTCCAATCTAGGTTCTTCCTATCTGGTAGTAATAATTAGTTCACAAACTCCATGACCACGTGCTCTTTTTTCCACCATCATTCTTCCCCAATCGCCAATCTACAAGCTTTAGCAATGGATTTTTCTGTCACCAACATCAACAGTTTACCGATGACCACTTTGAAGCCATCGAAGTTCTGTGTAAACAACATGGACACATGTTCGTCATGCCCCTGGAAAGTGGTAAAGAACTTGAACCAGCCAGCGTCCTTGAAACTTTGTGCCATCTGTGGATACGCTTCAAGTAGCTCAGTACCCTCAGGTTCCAACCTAACAATTTTCCCACCTTTCTTCGGTGTCATGTTAATGATATAGTGTTGTAACTTGGCGCTATTGGAAATCAAGAATTTAGAACCTGCAACTGTTACTACATAACGATTTCCTTAAATGAATATTTGCGCACATAATCCAATGGAATTAGAATAACAAATGGCAATGTCATATAATTATATTGGCAATTGAACTAATTTGATACAGGTCCTTGCAGGTACAGGGTGATCTCATTCATGCAACGGTTCAAACTGCATCATCATTTTCAAGCGAGATCGTGGAGTACATGCAGTTATTTTGTCCACGATTCATGTGATCATGATAATATTTGGATGGCTAGCGCATGTCACAACATGATTACTTTAGTGCTGCAAGAATAACATTATTCTTGTAGCGTTGTTAATGACTAGGCAGTAATTTGAATTTTCAAAATTCAAATAAGCAAATGATGTGACAAATCTCATTAAGCCATGTCTTAAACCTTCAAACTTAAGACAAATTATTCAAAAATGCTAAAAATGCAAAAAACAAACTCAAACCAAATATTAAAGTTTAATGAAATCAAGCAATGAGGTAAAAGCAGGGAGGACTTAGGATTAGGGATTCTCACTAAATCAAGAAAAAAATTATAGACTAACACTGGGCATTGAATAAGTGGAGGGGAATGTGCATTCCTATGCTTTATGGGCAAATATTAATAATAGTAAAGCATTGTAGAATTCATAATTTTAGGATTTAAATATTTGATAGTTAAATAATAAGAATTATAATTATCATATATTAAATATATGAATCTCTAGCTAATGCGGGAGAATGGAGATATGTAATTTATATCCTTTTGATGTAAAGGATCCAACAGTGCTAAGTTTACTTGGATTAATAATTCACACTCTACACAAACGGCCTTGCATTCATGAAAAATTTTATTGAGAATGTGTTTTATTTCTAAAGGGATTAAAGTCTCGAAAATTTTCATTTCTTTTTATTTTTATACTTTAAAATTATTTGTAAGAGAAAAATAAATCCCTTCGAAGTCTCTCCTATGGTGGTAACATTAAAAATCATACTCAACAAATATTTGTACTATACCTATTTCAGAGTTTACCATTCATAGGTTTGAGACTAGAGCATGCAACTAAAGTATGAAACCATTGGAGCGATGACCTAGGCATTTGAGACTTTAAATAAATTATAATATAATATTTATTTTCTCTTCCATGATTGGCCATCAGATTTACGAACAGAACACATAAATACCAATATTGAAAGTCTATTCAGAGTTGACTATTTAGAGTGGATGGGAGGGAGTGTTATAACGAATCTTGAAGTTGTCGGAGTGATTGCACGGGTGTTATAAAGTTTTAAATGAATATATTAATAGTAAACCCTGCTCTCTTGTGATTGGGGTCAAAGTGTTGACAAGAGTACACATTCGTCAAGTCCGAGTTAATTTAACATTTATTGCATATAATGAATTAATGTAAAGATCAAATCCTTTGGAGTCTAGTCGTCAAAGGTATGAGGAGCGTGCTTATGAATGGATTCAAAAATTAATGTGATCTATAATATAATATTTCAATATATTATTTTCCCTTCTCTCCCTATATAATTATATATATGTTAAATTACGTGGAATTTGGTGTGGAGTTGCACGCTGAGAGAGGGCAGTGAATTATAAACACTAATTGAGGTTAATCAACTTAAGTATATGTTGGCCTAATTAACCTTATCCTGTTATAATATAATTACTTATAATTATCTTATGAGTAATGATTAAATTAGTACTAAACTACTTCTAAGGGAAAGAAAGAAAAAAATTAAATACACATTACTTACCGGGCCATAATTATTAAGTAAATTATTTGGCTAAGAGAAAATTTTGTTTACAAGGATAATTAGTTAGTGAATACTAATTATTCCTAATAATATTTAAGTAATTGGATACCAAAGAGAGATATTCTATGAAATATCAATGAAGAATTTTAATTGGTTCATAGGGAGGTAATATTCCTCTATGCCTTGGGCTTGGGGTAATGAGATTTCATTAATTTCTCAAACTACGAATGTATGACATCAAGAGGGAATGTTCCTCGATACCATATTCGTTAGAGGGAAACAAAGATCATGCCAGCGATGAATGGTTATAATCTTGAGTGAAATGAAATTCCACCGTGGTAGTTTAAGCTAATGCCCCATTGGGACAATGATGCAGGAGCATCTCTCCATGCAACCAGCCAGCCACGTCAGCATGCACGCATTCAAAGGCTGAAGAGAGGCGCAACCTCATTTTGAATTTGAATTGAATGTAAATTTAATGTGCTTAGGATGTTGAGCCAAGAAATCCATGCCTTTGCGCAGGCTGTAGATAAGATAGGCATTTAATGTGTATGGCTGAGATCTAGATCCGATTCTGGACTAGACAGCCCATTGATTGTAATTGAATAGGGTAGGTGAACTTGGAGGGAAGCGCTCGATGAGCACCTCAGGTAAAAGAGATTTTTAGATATCATTTTGAGTTAGTTGAGCTAGCGAGGATCTGCATGTAGAGCAGAGAAGAGAAGAGTCGGCGAGAGCTCGAGGAACACCATTGTAAAATACAGGCATTTGCCATTTTTAATATAACCAGAGCAGTTTTTCCTGCATTATTCTGTCTTATATGCATGTCTGTGTGTGTTCCATATATATGCTGCGAATGTATATTGTAGCTGTGCAATTCTGCAGGAGTTGTTTGATTTCAGGTTGAAGGTCTTTGAGACTTCACACTAGGAGGGTGTGACAAAATGATGAGGGTTCTGAGAGACGTGCATAGAGGATGCACTTCTGAACTCTGAGGAGTCAGATAAAGACATGTTGAGGCACAGAAGTTGGAATCATCGACTCAGGAGGAAGACCTCAAGGTTGTTGAATACCTTAGAGGTAGAGCTATGTATCTGAGACATAGTTGCAGAAAAAATCACTGAGGATTCTGTAGAAGCTCTGTCAGGTGGGCATTGAGCATGAGCACGAGGTGTTGGAAGAAAGAACTCATCTGTGAGTTCGGAGAAGACCATAATCACTAAGGATTCTGAGAGGCTCTGCCAAGTGGGCATCGAGCACAAGTGCAAGGAGTGCACAAGAGGAAGGAACTCTGCCGTGAGTTCAAAGGAAACAGAATCATTGAGGATTCTAGAAGGCTCTGCCAGGTGGGCATTGAGCAAGCGCATAGGTGCATAGGAGAAGATACTCTGCCAGGAGGGCGTCGAGAAGGTGTGCAGGTAGGAACAGGAAAATAGAGAACTCTTTGAGTTCTACTACTTGAAGGAAGAGTCCACTAAGGGACTTTCACGGGTTGCTGAACACCCATAAGGACTCAGCGAGAGGGTTGCTTGAGCAGAAGGATAGCCAAGAGAGCATCTAGTTTATTCTCCATCTGAGGGAGAAGAAGGACAAAATCTCTTCAAGGGGTCTGAGTGATCATGAAGGCTCAAGAGGGATAGCACCAGTGAGTGCATCTAAAGACTCTGCAAGGAGAACAGGAGTTGGGAGAATCCTTTGAGGATTCGAGGAGAAGAAGCTCAGGAAGGGTAGCATTTTCATACGTGCAGGCGAAGCTCAAGGTTTGAGAGTTCGCAGAGAAGAAGGCAAACTAAGGCTGAGACCTTTGAGAGAACTCGAGGATTCTTCCAAGTGCAGGAAGAAATTGCGTGCACAGTCAGATCGACAAGAGAATAGATCTGGAGCATTGAAGATTCTACGTCCGGGAGGTGCACAAGAGTAGGCGCATAGGAAGTGCACAGAGGAGGAGACCGACAGCCATCGGATCTCGTACAGAAATCCCGTCAGCTGTTAGGTCTTCCAGATGTGCGAGGTAGTTATAGTGTGAGGGTGGAAAGGTTCTAATATTGGAAGGAGTAGAGTCGTTGATTCGAGCTGACCGAGACATTGGATTACTCGCGGAATCTCCCATCGGGATTTCGTGAAGGAAGTGTCGAAGGATTAATGACGAAAATCGTGAGTGCAAGAGCCGCGAGGTCCCGAAAACCACGTAAGCAGTGTGGGCCCTAGCGAAGGGGGCGAGTGGAGGACAGGTGGCATAAGTCATCGGAGTCTCGGCACCTCGGGACTCGGAAGCTGGAGAGTTGAATAATTGTCCCCGCGAGTAGCGAGGCTACGAGGGGGTGAAGTCACGAGGAGGCAAAAGTCGCGAGGGGCGAGATCGGGAGTTCGGCATCTCGAGCCTCGGAAGTTGACATTGGAGTCATTGGACCTCACGAGTGGCGAAGTCGCGAGAGGGTGAGGTCGCGAGGAAGCGACATCGGCGTTTCGACGCATCGGGCATCGAAAGGTGGAAAGCCAAGGGGTTGGTATCGCGAGCGGCGAAGCCGCGATAGCACATAAGTTCCAGTGGAGGAAAGAGAAAGTCAGCGTTGACTGACATCTCGTGTCTCGGGGACTCGGAAGATAAAGCACGGAAGTTCAACCATGGAACTCGCGAAGGTGCGAGTTGCGAAGGGCACTAGCATTAGCCTAGCCGGTGGTCACACGCGGAGGACGCTGACAGGAAAGGGAGTTGTACCCATTTCACAATCTCGGGTATCGTGGAATTAGAAAGGCGGAGTCAAGAGCTTCAACTCACGAGTGGTGAAATATGACGAAGGACTTTGGGGTTAGGCCCTTAGTCACAGCACTGTGATCGTTGGGGAAAGGAGGAGCTCGTGCCTAGTATTGTCCGGCCAGGGAGCTCCAAAAGGACCTGTGGACTGGGTCAGATTTTGATAGGGATTCCCGAGGGAATATCAAGGAGTCGCTTTGGCTCACGCATAAGAGGATTGAACGATCCTGTGGGCAGAAGGTCAGGGGAGAATACCCTGCGGGGTGGTAGCAAAGGCTGATAGGTTGGACCTCTTTGCGTCAGACAAGGGTGTCACCACTTTAGTTGGCACGGACACTGAAATGTCACGAGGTTTCCACATGGCAGTAAGAGAGATTTTTCGTATGAAAACTTGAAAATATTTGAAGGGTCATAACTCTTGTCATTGGAAATATCTTGATCTCCAAAGAGGTACTTATGGGTTTGGGTGTGTGACAGAGTGGTATCAGAGAATACAACAACACTTGGCCTAGTTGGGATCATGAAAGAGTTAAATAAATTTTTTTTATTAGAAAACTTTTAAGGGGGAGTGTTAAGAACCAAACATCAATATAGCATATAAAAACCTCAGGAAAAGTACTCAACGCCTTGAAAAAGAGATAATTTCAGATAATAAGCCTCTTCGAGGGGGAAACCTCCTTTTACCCCACTTAAATCTTCAAGTACAAGATGATTCAAAATGAAAATGTCTCCTTGGTATATATAGGATACTAGGAGGTATAATTACAAATAATGACTTAAAGCCGACATAATTAAAATAACATTACTAATCTAAATTACAACTAATGGCCTAAAGCCGACATAAATAAAATAGCATTACTAATCTAATATGCCCCAATTAAGGGGTAATGAGCNATTAGGGCTTAACATGCCCCTCCCCTTGAGACAAGTGTTGTCCACAACACTTGAGTAACTCTAGATGCTTCTGTATAAAAGTCTCATCTTCCCAAGTGGAATCTTCAGCCGGTAGTTTCCTCCATTTAATGAGATACTCTGAAATGGATCTATTCCTAAGTTAGCGAATTCTTGTGTCAGTGATGGCTTCAGGCTCCAATATGATTTTTCCTTCCTCGTCAAGTTCTGGCAATATAGTTTGAACTGGGATCTTGTCTCCTATAACCTTCTTTAAGCATGAAACATGGAAAACTGGGTGTACTCG
>ML778438.1:132776-147097 GCA_009831015.1 Picea engelmannii | reverse complement strand
AGATAATAAGCCTCTTTGAGGGGGAAACCTCCTTTTACCCCACTTAAATGTTCAAGTACAAGATGATTCAAAATGAAAATGTCTCCTTGGTATATATAGGAGACTAGGAGGTATAATTACAAATAATGGCTTAAAGCCGACATCATTAAAATAACATTACTAATCTAAATTACAACTAATGGCCTAAATCCGACATAAATAAAATAGCATTACTAATCTAATATGCCCCAATTAAGGGGTAATGAGCCAATATTAGGGCTTAACAGGGAGGGAACCTTACCTTACACTTTCTATCAAAACATGATTCAAACACTAGGCATGGATGGTCCATAAATCAGTCACAAGACTCATATAACAAGGCCAAGACACGCTTGTTAGACAAGTTCCTTTGCATTGGTATGAATTTATCTTTTATGTGCAGAAGCTCCTTGAGGGATGATATTGTTTCTTTGGTAGAATGATAGATAATCCTATAGGAGTGGAACTATGATGATAGGCACTAATAGCAAGGCTTGGATGAAAATGGATTGAATAGGTTGCAAGGTTTCCTACAAACATGGGCTTATTAAGCCTTTGGTAATTACAATTTCTTCTTAAATAAGGGATTAGGCCTTATGAGTACAATTCCCCATGTTTAGAGGCATTACGAAAATATGTGAGGTCAACTTACTTGACCTGTCATAACAAAAAACCTATTATTGGGATAATTCCGTTTTTGAAAAATAAAAAGGAGTCTGATGGAATGAGGACAACCCTTATGGAAGAAGTGGAATATGTTTGCACTATAGGCATGGGTAAAATGATTTGTGAATATAGACTTATTATAGGTTGTCATTGGATGTAAAATATGGTGATGTCATACATCATATAGTTGGTGGTGATCTGATTATAGAATCATAAGTAAGATGTCGAGGATATTGATTGTATATTACACTATGAGGATAACATAGAATGGTTAATGAAATGTTGATCCAAAATGTGGTAGATGAAGTTTTGGGGCACTTCTATATGACCAATGGGTCGGGATGACATCCAGAGGTAGATGGTAGCCATATAGATATGACTTGGCATATGCAAGTAGTAGCGAGAGGGAATCTAGAAAAGGATTCCCTTAATAGAAAGGTTTGTTGACCAATGGTGGTTTGAGGCATGCAGAGAAGCTATATTAGTTGTCTTGTTTCCATAGGCACTTTTGAAATTTCCCAAATTGTATCTCTGGGTTGTGGAATGTTTTTATAGCAATTGAGGTGAGAGTGTTTTCTTTCTCGTTGTTGTCATATAGAAAGGGAAAAATATTGATGAATATGTATGCGAGACTTGCCATTTGTTTGACTATAAGCTCTCAACAAAGATCACAACATAGTGTCGAGTATTCCCATGATACGTGTGATAAGGATGGATGTAGGATCTCTGGGAGGAAGGATATGAAATTTTAAATTTCCACATGTATGAATGGCATGGAAAAAGGTAGAAGTAGTGAGCTTGCATGATGAATATCTATCTATGTTTGTATATGCTTGAGTTCATGGATTGACTGCTTTATAAGGTTTCTTGATATGAAGATTGATATTAAGACCAAATAGATATGAATGAATGATAATAAAAACAAATATGCAAGTGATGCACATGTATGTTGTATGAATATAATTATACTAAAAGCACGATGAGACTGCCTGAATAAGTGAATTGTAATGAAAGAATTGTTTTTGCTAGGATAAAAAAAATACCATGGATGCATGATTGAGTCTATTTTGAAGAGTTGTGACTATTTTTATATGAATAATAGCTTGAGGGGGAAGTGTTCCATTTCCTTAGGAAATGATAGTATAAATCGATGAAAGAGTAAATGAGCAGAGATGATTTATGATCATGATAAAAGGCCCTGATCAGTCTTTTAAAGGCTAGATGTAAATGGTCATGAATAATCATGAACTAACTAAATTTCAGTAGATATATAAAATAAACTAATGCAAATTTATATTCCTTAGGGAATATTTGGTAAACAACGAAAATGGTAAAGCTAAAGTTGACTCAAGGTTGAGGCCATCAAATATAATGATAGATATGGAATAAGGAAGTTGCATGTTGAAGGAGTTATGTGTGGAGAAACTATGTAAAGACTTTGTCAGGAGAATAGAGTCACAACCTTAATGTTTGTTGATAATTGACCAGTGGGTTGCAAGCCTATATATATAAGAATTCTAGATTACATTCTAAAACATAATGCATGAATGAAATACTAACAAATGAATACATAAAATTAAGATAACTAAATGGTAATGTGCAGAGTGCACAGGTTCATAATTCATTGTGAACAAAAATCTTGTTGTTGTAGCATGTTGATTTATCCAAGAAGGTTAAGGTGAACCTAACCAAGACTCCTCAAGAAAAAGATCATGGAGAGCCTAATATGGAGTAAATTATAGAATAAAAGAAGGAGAAAAGAGGAACATTTTTCTCACCTTAAAACTCTAAATTGCTTAATAGATTTGGAAGTCTTAAAAGAACAGTTGTGGAAACAAGTACAACTAGTGAAAGGAAAATGAACAAACATGTATAAACTTGGCTAAAGACATGGATGGGTAAAGGCATCGAGGCCTTAGGATAGTTCACTTGAGCTGAAAAGTCTAGACTGTGTACAAGGAGATGGAAAGAGGGAAGAGTCCCTTAACTCCTTTTATTGGTGTTTATTGTGTTCCTCTAGGATGGGAAGCTGATATGTTTTTTGTGTGTGAGTGTTTTAGCATGACAATTCTATTAACTATGTGACTATAGAGACAACTGTAAATATGATTTTGATTACACTCATGAAAACATTAAGGGTAATGTAGTAGAGTGCATAGAGATATGTTGGGGAATATATGAAAATGTATTATTGATTTAAATGATATGATACATGCATTTTTATTTTACATGATGACTAATATATTTGTGATGTATGTCATGTGTAGAAAGAAATTGAAATTATTGGGAAAGATCGTTACCAATGATGGAAAACCTCAAGAAGAAGACAAAGACGAGAAGGTTGTTGTTGAAATTTGTCGAGGTGACTTTAAAAGTCCCCATAAAGCACCACTCATAATGTAATATCAGAGACAGTGTTAAAATCCATAACATGTATACAAGTGTTCATGCCCATGAAGCATAAGGTATGAAGGGATTGGGTAAGAAGCCCTTATGAAATGTCTTATTATTTCAATGATATGTAGCTGAATTTGAGTGGTTGTTGGATGCCATTGATACCCAGGTAGGGTGTGATTCACGAAAAGAACCCGAAGAATAGAGAATATGATCTCTAGTAATCAAGAATGATTGGAATCCTTGCAAGAAAATTTATGAATCAATAGTGTCATGGGTACATTGACCAATCAAGAGTGATGGGGAAAAAAGGTGCTCATAGGAAACACATTGAATTTAATGCATTGAGGAAATACATGCTTGCATAAGAGGGTATACAATAGACTTCTCATTAAGGAAGGAGGACCCTCCAATACTCTACCTGAATTGTAAAGGTGTTAAAGAAAGGATGTGGGTGGCCATGAGTATTGGCACCACTAGTTACTAGTAAGGAAGGAATTGTTTAGATGCAACCATATGAAACTTGGGTTTCATATTATAATATGTTAAATTGAGGACATGATCAACTTGTAGCAGGAAGCATAGTTGTTGTAATCTTGTAGATTACAATGAAATTCATAGAGAGGCTACATTATACGTACAACACACACATACTAACGAAAGACAAGAGAATTTGGGAAGGTAAAACAATCCATTGTTTATTCCTTATTTATGAGTATAAATACATAGGGTAAATGGTTGGAGTGGTTGTATCTGCTCCAACTAATCATTATTTACCATTTGTTACATGTCTTTTCTTGGATTTATTTTCTTTATTACATACATTTGTATATTAACTCTAATGTATGATGACAAGGGCCTAGAAGCCCCTACAACATCTCCCTCATGCTCAATTCCTTTCTTGTCCCAAGCAATCGTGCACCAATGTATTGGGTCTTTGCTGCTACAGAAGTATCTTCATTGTGTACCACCCATGCATACCAGTCTGCATAGGTAAATCTTCCACAACAACCGCCAACTGTATAGGGTGATAGGCATTTACAAGGTTTTTTGTGATTAGTCTCTACTGTATCTGAGTGACTATATATTACAGGTTTTAATCTCCTTGATCTCCATGTTCTGCATTCCTCATCAAGAGTCACCATGGTTGTTGTTATTTCCAAGTCGGTCACTCAATTCACACCTAGACGAGTCACGCGCTCTGTTAGGTCGGAGCTCTGGGAGGATTCGTTATAGGGGATTAATGAGGGTCTGTGCCATAGCCACTCATACCATTCTTTTGTTGTCACAACCCAAAAAACTATGCCACATATCTTTTACTTAAGGGATCAATCAATTCAGTGTTCTCATCATCATCTTTTCTTTAAGCGCTTTGTGTGTGTGTAAAACATCTCTCTTGAATTCCTTTTACCAATGCTCATCATAAGTGTTCTGCTCACTTTGGCGCTGGAAAATTTTCCTCTTTCAATGCTCAATATTTTATTCAAGTGCTTAGCCACTGCACTTTTGTTCATCATCTGTCACTTCAATTCTCTAGATTCTTGGATTTTTATATTAGGTATGATTGACCTACTCGAAGACTCTACAAGAAATTTTTCCTCACCTTAACTTCCTACTATAGATTATGTGTCGACTGATGTCAGTGAGCGGTTGAAATCGTCCGAGAAAAAATCAACTTTCATTACATGACTGGAGGGGATCACCTACCTTCAAAGAAGACGCACTTTTAACCCCCTCCTTTCTACTTTGATTCAGATTTTTCAAAACATCTTGAAATTAATACAAACACCATTTTTTTCTTTTTCGATTAATAGACTCAACTCAACTAGACAAAGTATGAATGGACTTTAAATGATTATGGGTTGACTCGAATATGAGTTGGTTCGCCTTGACTCAAAATCGACTCTAATGACTTACAATAAATTGGTCTTCATCTAATACATAAGACTCCATGTATTATATGTATTTTACATCACTTCCATATTTCTTTTCTCATACACCATAAACAATGCATACTAATGATTTTTTCCCTGTCTCATCTAAATTAAACTTATTTTGTTGATGCATTTCTCTGACTATGACGAGAGACTTTGTAATATATTCACTTTTGAACACATCCAAAAGCTCACTTAATATTGTTTGATTCCTTCCATGTTCTCAACTAGATCTGCAATTACTCCACTTAGACGAACATTTTACTCGAATATAATTTGAAAAAATTCGATCATACCCCTCTCGACGTTGGTTGGACTTATAACCAAGAATGGATTTAATCCAATGAAAATTAAATGATTTGTTTATAGCTGGTTGGTAATCCATTTGTTGGCGGTTGTTTCAAGTAATATAATTATTACTTCCAAAGTTGAGGACACCGATATATATATAGAGAGAGAGAATCTGATAGAAAAAATATGAGAAGCAATGTGTAGTCTGTTGTACATGTCGTCGACCGAACTCGACCAAGAACTCAACGGTCTGGACTTCGACCTAGAAGTCAATGACGTCAACTTCTGCTAGAATATTCAATTGCAATCTTGACCTCAACTGTTTTTAGTTTCCTCGGCTCGGACTAGTGGTTATTTCGTTCGACCACGAATCAAATGATTTGATCGCTAGTCGACTGATTTGACCATAAGCTCCATCATCGCAGAGGTTTTCATTCTAGTTAGAAACGTCCAGTCGAGCGACTTGCAACTCCCACAACGGCTGTCTCCTGGATTCATTTAGTCCACTGTGTATTCATTGAGCACAGTTAAGTTGTATGGTGTTTCCTTCAAGCAAGAGTAATTTCAGTACATCGCCCTCACCAACAATTTCTTTATGCTCTTGGTAGTGACGGTGTGTGTATATTTCTACTAAATGCAGCAGGATTATCATGAATAACACGTACACTAGTTGACATCGATGTGCTCGGGGTTCAACATTTCAAATACCAGCTTTCAACCATCATTTCTTCCATTTATTTTTCTTCTAGAGTTGGTGTAGAGGTCGAACAATAATCAATGAGCAACAATTTTGCCAACATCCATTAACAACGATCAATGAGCAGTTTGCAAGTTTTTATCCTCTTCTTATTTCTCCACTAGCATCCATGAGCATCAATCAATGCTCTTATCTCTCCATCAGGTTCAGACCACCCCATCCGCTGCTGTCACCCAGCCGGATGAAGGAGGCAAGAACTCCAATGTTGTAATCTTGTAGATTACAACAACTGAAGGTAAACCAATCCATCATGTATTTTTTATTCATGATTATTGATGCAGGAGCATGTAAGCAGCCAGCCAAGCCAACCAATCCAGGGCACGTTTTTGAAATGTTTTTGAAGCATTAATGTAATAATTAAAGGGAAGCGTACTTGTATATTGTAAACAGATCATGAGTGATTCGCTCTCATATGTAGAAGGTAGAGGCATTTATGCATAGTTAATGAAAGTAGGTAGGTCTGAATTATAGATTCGAGCAAGAGGGAAAATGGATATAGACACCCTCATCTTTGTATCATTGTATCATAAGAACATTAGCAGAGAGATGTAACAGAGAGCTGTAGAGAAGAACCCATGTACAGAAGCTTTGAATTAATATATGAAGCTTTGAATCAGACTCATGGTGTTATGATGTTTTCTGTGTATACATGCTGAATGGTATGCTGATAGTTGTTTTATTCTCTCTGTTATGCATTTACTTTGATACTAAGTTGAATGTATGATTTCATATTAAATGTTTGAAGTCTGAGAGAAGAAAGAGAATGAGTTTCAATTGTTTCTCTTCCTGAGAGAGAAGTTCCTGCAAGGAGTGAAGTGAAACGTTTGCAAGGAGTGCATTGACAAAGGTTCAAAGTTTATCTCTGGAAGCTCAAGAGGGATACTGTTGTTCTCATTCCACCAGAAGTGCAGGTGAAACACAGGAGTCATGCAAAGTGTGTGCAGGCTAGCTGAGTCCTTAGGAGTTATTAACTAAGGTGGAAGAGAGAAAGATTGTTTTCACAGAAGGTGCACAGAGTTGAGAGTTCCAATACGCAGAAGTATTTGAAGGTCTTCCGCAAGGAGTACGAGCAGAGGCCCTTTTTCGAGGCTTGAATTTACCAAAGAAAGCTCAGAAGGGGTAGTGCCTTTGAAGTGTTCAAATGAAGGTAGGAAGCAAAATCTTCGTGTAGAAGGTTAAATTCTGATGAAGGAACATTGGTTCGTTCCATAGAGATTCTTGAGGGGAGAATCGAACGGTCGAAATTCTCTATGGAGAAATCACAAAATAGTGAGGACCGTAGAATCCAGGAGAGCTGCAGGGAAGATAAGCATTGGACGAATCCTTCCTTCAAGAGGCAGGATCCCATGTGGACCATTGATCGTGACTGCTGAAACGTCGAGATCATTTCGGCATTTCGGGGGTTGTAAGTCCGAAGTGTGGATGAAGCCCTTGGTCACTTGAAATCCCGAAGCATGAACTGGATTGTCGTGTGTAAAGGCGAGGAGAAGAATTTTCGGCGTTTCAGAATTTCGGAGTTCGGCATTTCGGGGGTCCCGATGACAAGGAGTCATACCTAGTAGAGAAGAAATCTCGAAGTCGTGAGTTGTGACAAAATTTGATGTGAATTTCAGGATTTTGGTAATTCAGGATTTGGATTAATGGAAGTCCTAATGACAAGGAGCCCGGGGCCTTTATATTGAAAAACCCAGAGTTGCGAAACCCAGAAAATCTTTGAAGTGACATTTCGACATTTCAAGGATCAGGGTTTCGGCATGCCCATTGACAAGTGTTTCAGGATCGAGAGTTTCGAACTCCCGGAACCCTGAAGCCCGAAATAACATGAGTCATTGATTCCATAGAAGGCATCGCTTCGGAATTCAGGGTTTCAAAGTGATAAGGGAACGATAGTCGAAGACTGATTCAAGTTCTGAAAGCTGGAAAAGGTGACAAGTGGCAGGAATCCATGTCAAAGACCAAGGACAACTGAGAGGACAGGTGGCGAGTTTTCGTTAATAGTTGGAGTCAGACTCCATTGATTATTTCGGGGTTCGGAGGTTGGAGAGTCAAGAAACCTCACGTCAGGATTCATGAAATCACTAAGTTTGAAACCCCGAAAAAAGTGAAAAACCTGTTGAGGAGACAAAAATTGATGAACGTGTCGGGATTTGGCAATTCGACACTTTAGGAGACAAGAGATCGGGGTTCCTTGTTCTGGAATTCCTGAAGTCGTGAAACGTGATACAGAAGTAGAGGAGGACGTGGCCAAAGACTTCGGTGTTTTGGAATTTTGGGTTTCGGCAGGTGGAAGGGCCGAGAACCTCTACAATAGGGATTGCGAAATCGTGAAACCTGAAGTCCTTTGTGGCTTGAACAAAGGGGTTGATTTACCCTCGGTGTGGTTGTAGTGAATATCCTGAGCTGATCTCGACCCGAGGGCATGGGGTCTGCGTCAGTTGTGGTATCAGAGTGCAGAACAATTTCTTTGCTTTATGTAGCAGGGGAAAGGAGGAACATTTTCATCCATGCCGTCGAGAAGAAGAGACAGACCAATGCTCGATCCAGTAGTGGAAAGAGAAATGCGTGAGCTACGTGCTAGGCTTGATGCCATGGAGACAGCACAGTGGCGCATAGTTAATGCTGGGGATATCAGGGAAGCTAAAAAGGAAAATGAAGTTGGACATGAAGGAGAAGAAGTGGTAGTCGAAGATGCTGCGGATAAACGCCTATTCAGGGCTATTGCAAGGATAGGTGCCAGGGCAAAAATGGAGATTCCCATGTATGAAGGGAACCTGGATGTTGAAGAGCTTCTAGACTAGATTAGGGCTCTGGATAAGTACTTCGACTATGAGGATGTCGAGGAAGACAAGAAGGTCAAGCACATTGTCACAAGACTTAAAGGGCATGCAACATTATGGTGGGATGAACTGTAGGCTGACAGACGCTGCAAAGGCAAGAAGAAAATCAAGAGTTGGGACAGAATGGTTGCGAAGATGAAAGAAAAATTCATACCCAATGATTATCAAATCACTCTGTTTCGAAGGATACAGAACTTGGGACAGAAATTGATGACAATGAAAGGGTACACTGAAGAATTCTACAAGATCAACATCATGGCAGGTCATCGGGAGAGTGATGATGAAAAGGTTGCTAGGTACATGAATGGTCTGTGATATGACATTCAAGACAAGATGAGCATGATGATCATTAGGAATGTAGAGGATGCTTATCAGATGGATTTGAAAGCTAAAGAGAAGCTGAGCCGAAAGCAAGTTCAAAGAGGCCGAGGCAGAAGTCAAGCCAGAGGCAAAGCAATTGCCCAAGACAGAACTCAGAAATCTAAAGAAGAAGGGAAGAAACCTCAAACCCAAACTGAGAGAGGGGGAAGCTCACAGAGAGGATAGTATGCTGATACAAATACTTTTCCTCATACCAGAGGAAGAGGAAGAGGTCGAGGAGGTGAAGTGAAATGTTTTGTTTGTGGGAAAAACGGACATAAATCTTATGAGTGTCCAGATAGGAGGAAAGAAGGTGGTGAAACTCACATTGCCGAAGCACAAGGACATAATGTTGAGGCAAAAGATGTTGAGGGCGGAAGATCCTTGATGATGAGGAAAGTTCTCTTAACGCCAGAGAAGGAGACAAAGAACCCAACCCAAAGGAACATACTTTTTCAGACTACTTGGAAGACCAAAGACAGGGTATGCAAGGTTATAGTCGACAGTGGTAGCACAAACAATCTCATTTCTACAGAGATGGTAGAAAAACTGGAGCTGGAGACTATTGTACATCCAAGCCCATACAGAGTCTCATGGCTACAAAAAGGACATCAGGTATGTTGGCAAATGTTTAACAGGTAGCGTATGCTTGTCATTGATGGAAAGTACAATAGTGAAGATGGCATGAGTATAGGAAGAATGTAACAGACGAGCATCAAAAGTAGGTTGGGAAGATGCTACAGAGAAAGCTTGATAAGATCAGAAGAGATAGTGCAGAGGATGGTTGGCATGCTTTATAGGCAGCATGTGCTTGTCATTGATGGCAAGATCAGAGTGTGCATCGATGGAAAAATAGGAACAAAGTAAGCTCAGGAGGTATTAGCGCAGAGTCGAATGTAGTACGTAGGTACGCACCAAGGATGAGGTTAACTCATGACTAAAGCTCAAGGGAGATAGCGTATTTAGGATCACAGGCGGATCAAAGGTCGAGGCCTTTGACACTTAGAAATTCTTCCAAGTAAGGAGGATGCATAACCTCGGAGGAGAAGCATCAGTGATCATTGGATCCCATCCCGAATTCCTGATGATCGTCAGATCTCAATGTAGACAAGAGGAGCACGTAGATATGGAGAATAGATCTCGGGCGTTAGATCCGAGTGCAGGGTACGACCACCATTGGATCGAGGAGAACCTACATGCTCTTTAAAGTGAAAGGAGTAGAGGGATCACAAAATCCCGAAAGAAGGAGGACCGTCCATCTTCAGGCAGGACACGTGGACACAGATCAACATTTCGCTGACTAGAGAGTCAAAGGAACAAGGTTCCCTAACCTCTCGAAATCGCGAAATGTGAAATCGTGACTTAACTACAGCCGTCAGATTAAGATGTGATCTGCACCATTGATCCAACTCCATATCGGAGTTTCGCGGATCGAGAGTTGGAGATGTCAAGTAATATTGATCCGTTAGGATTTTTCGAATGACTTATGGTTGAGTTTTTTTTAACTTTGCATGCATTAATTAACCATTGGGAAACTTAATGAAAGAACGAGAAAAGAAAAAGAATTATATAGCCATTTACATATATGCAGATCTGAAATGCAATGAAAAACAACAAACCATAATACACAGGTTGATAACGGAGTTCGGCACAACTTTGCCTACGTCTCCGGGCCTTTTCTCTGTGGGGAAGGCTTCTTTATTTCTGTTTGAAAGCTCAATAGTACATCATTACAATGCCGAATGGCTTCAAGACTGATCTGGCCATGTTCTCCCAGATCTCTAGAACCATGCACAAGAAATGGCACGCGAAACGGACGTCCGGAGCTCTCAGAAACGGTCCGACAACATCTCCTCCTCAACGGCTTCCCTACCTCAAACTGGCTTTGACTTGGCTTCTCCTCAACATCTCTGCTCTGAATGCTCTCCAAAAGCTTGTCCCCATGGCCTCAAAATGGCCTTGGTTAAATAGTTGGGAAGGTAGTTACCCATCTCCAACTTCCTCCAAGAAGTTAGGCTCATAAACCACCCAATAACTCCCAATTACATTAAAAATGAGTTTAATTACATTTAAATTAACAAAAAGTGGTTGAAAACCCACTTTTAACCATATAATATAGTTATATAGGGCGCTAGCACCCTTTTGTCCCGTGCGCCCCTTTGAAACGGTCACATGCTTTGTTAATACGGCCAAGCGCTAGCCCAAAGGGCTAAGCGCTGGCCCCAAAATGCATTAACACCCGGTCGCATGGCGTAATCACATGCCCCGTGGCTTAACCGTTATAGAACTGTTTAACCGCACCCAACTGCGATCACATGCATATAACTGTTGGTATAATGGTGGTAACCACGCACCATATAACAGAGGTTACAGTCATATTAACTATCCAAACGACCGCGGGTTATAACATTGGTATTACCCCCCGCGCGCTCCGTGCATACACATAAAATGGGGTCACATGTAATATAATGAACCAATGGCTACGGGTCAGGGCTAAGCCCCGTCCCAACCCCCCTTTCCGTTTAAACAATAAACAAATTTAAATATTGTTAAACCCATACAACTACCAAGAACCAATACAATGGCACGTTGGCAAGTCCGAGATTACGAAAACTTTGGCATAGGGAGAGGTCACCGATTCGAATCCGGTCGACCCTAAAAATTTTGAAACCATAACCAAATTGACAAAAACCAGGGTGCCACGTGGCAGCCCATGATTGGGCCACGTGGCACCCTTACATCCAACCGATGCATGCCACATGTTGACCGATGATTCATCCACGTCAACCAACCAGGATATGTCGCGTGTCCATCGTTGATTCGCCCATGTCATATGCCACATCAGCTTGCTGTATGGTCCAGTCATCATGCCATGTCAGCTCACCGTACGGTCCAGTCATCATGCCACGTCAGCTGCTGACGTCACCCGTGCCACGTGTCACCCTTTCAGTGGTGGCACGTGTCACCTCGGGATTGGTCTAGTCGTACACCAAAAACACCAAATCTGCCTGACACGTGTCATCTCCTGGTGCTGCCACATGTCCTGTACGGACCTGCCATGTTTCACTGTACAGACATGCCACATGTCCCGTACGGACTGTACGGACTGCACAGTCAGCAAATTTTTTTGCCTATTTGACTTTTCGGACAGAATGCGATATCTTCTCCATACGGACTCTGTTTGACAAAGTAAATATACCACTGGAATCAGGAAGACGAGACGGACACAATGGTGTTGGTTTCGTCGGATTCCGAGCACTTTCATTTTTGAGCATTTTTCAAGCCCTGACAGGCTTCTGAATCCGATTTCGGATCAAATATCAATCACAAAGAATCCCAAAATCACAATATGCGAAATCACGATGTAATCTGAGCCGTCAGATCAAGGTTTTATCTGGACCGTTGATCTCAGTCCATTTCGGAGTTTCGCGGATCGAGAGTTGAAGATGTCAAAGAATAATAACCACAGGAATCCTGAAATCGCGATATGTGATATTGCGATTTAATCGCAGCCGTCAGATCAAGATGTGATATGGACCGTCGATCCAACTCATGTCAGCTAGGAACACATGGCACAACTAGGTAATGACAAGTGTCAAACTGATTCAACATTTCAAGCACATGTAAGTCACGAATCAGGGTGACACGTGGCAGGTATTTGACACGTGTGACATCAGCAGGTTTACACCACTTTGGAGTTTCATAAATAGGGAGAGAGAGATGTCAAGAAACTCTCAGCATCAGGAGTCCCGAAATGTCGAATTGAGAAACGTCGAAATCCCGTCAACCGTCCATCTCTGGGGGTTATGTGGACCATTGATCCGACTCCCTTTCGGTGTTTCGTGGATCGGGAGTTGGAAGCATCAAGAACATTCATCACAGGAATGTCGAAATCGCGATATGAGAAATCGCGAAATGATCTGAGCCGTCAGATCAAGTGTTGATCAGGACCGTTGACCCCACACCATTTTGGGGTATCAGGGATCGCGACTTGGAGAGTCGAGATGTCTCATTTACAGACTCACGAAATGAAAAATCGTGAAAGCACCTTATGCATAAGGCTGTGGTCACAACCCTTAGTCACATCAGCGAGAGATGGAGGAAAGAGCTAGATCAACCAAGCTTCGTTTCGGGGATCGCGACTAGGGATGTTGAGACCCATGGTCACACGAATGTTGAATGCTGAAATGCCGAAATAAATGAAATATCCCATGGAATCAATCAAACAATGGAGGTGAATTTGAACAAGATCGGAGGGCTACTGCAGCTCGACACAGTGTAACTGCCAGAAACCACTGATGGTTTCTACCAGAGGACTTGAAGACACTTTAGTGTGATAACTAGAGGAGATGAAGAGTCTCTAAGCTTTGCCCAGTGAAGAAAGACGATTCTTAGAGGGATTGACAGATGGATGAGCATTGGAGCCTGTAACTGAAACAAAAAGGATGAGCTCGACTGTCACAGAGAAGACGAAGAGTCTCAACTGCCAGAGAGGCTGAGGAATCTCAGCATCACACCCATTGATGCTGAACGCATGGGAAAACCGCTAGAGAAGCTGAAGAGTTACCATGATGATCAGGTAGAGCACTCGAGAGGTGGAGGATATCGGCGTGGTGTGAGTATGCAGAGGGATTGCACACATTGCATGCACAAGGTGCACAGAAGCTATAAGTACACGGTACAGAGAAGAGATGGGGTTGTTGTTGCTATTGGAGTTTCTGTGGTTGTTGTTATTGAAGGTGATTCACGTGTGAAGAAGGAGGAGAGTGCAACAGTTGAATTGAACAGAAGAGGAACTGTGCAGTGAATGGACATGGCGCACAGAGCATAAAAAGAAAAAGAACAGACAGCGCAAGTCATATGTGCAGGAAGGCAATGAGGCAGACAGAGCAACGAAATGTAGCAGAACAATGATGAGTCCGGTAAGCCATTGTTGAACATTATATCACTGTAATAAGTTTCAGTAGCAAAGATTTATATTTCAGGGTGGAAGGGAGGTGCTAGGGAGGACTGTTGTCCTCATAGGTTCAAGTGGGTGCTTGAACATAGGGAGTTGTAGCTTCC
>ML778438.1:79902-132298 GCA_009831015.1 Picea engelmannii | reverse complement strand
GAGTTGGTGCTCATATGTATGATAATGTAAAGAATGTAACTATTACTTATCATATAAAGAAAAAGAGGTTTTTACCCTGTATGGGTTTCCTCGAGAAATATCTGTCTCTGTGTTTCTCAAATATGTGAATGATGTTGAAAGTGTCATTGTTTATTTCCCTACATTATTGTGATCATCATTCAGTGTTTCTGCAAAGAGTTTAAAAGAATCATAATTGTTTAAGCACGGTAACAACTGATTCACCCCCCACTCTCAGTTGTCCAACAAGGTAAATGTCACTAAACAATGTTTAGTTGAATTCAAAATAGGGGGATATAAGGATGAAATATTGTGTGATGTCATTCCCATGGATGTTTGTCATCTATTGCTGGGTAGACCATGGCAATATGAAAGAAATGTAGTTCATGATGGGAGAAAGAACACATACACCCTAGAGAAGAATGGGAGGACACACCTATTGTTTTCGATTAAGGATAAAGAAGTAAAAACATAGACAAGCTACATTGTACTTCTCATGAGTGGGAAGGAACTTCTTAATGAGGTTAAGAAGAAGGAAGACACACAATTTATTGTAGTCAAGAAGCCTATAATTGTTTTGACTAGTACAAGAGTGGATGATTTACCAGAGGAAATCCAGAAGCTGCTGGGAGAATTTGTTGATATAGTAGTGGACGAACTACCTTGGTCGTTGCCACCGATCAGATGTATAAGTCATCACATTGATCTTATACCTGGAGCTAGTTTACCAAACAAAGCAGTGTACAGGTTGATGCCACAGGAGAATGAAGAAGTCAAGAGACAAGTCTAGGATTTAATGGACAAATGATTGGTTAGAGAGAGCTTGAGTCCATGCGTTGTTCCAATAGTACTCAGCCCAAAGAAATATGGAGGCTAGAGGATGTGTACAGACTCAAGGGAAATCAATAAGATTACCATCAGATACAGATTTCCATTACCAAGGATGGATGATTTGATGGATTGCTTGAGTGGAGAAAAGTTGTTTTCAAAGATTTATTTGAAAAGCAGATATCATCAAATTCATATGAGAGAAGGTGATGGATGGAAGACAACATTCAAGATGAATGAGGGGCTGTATGAATGGATTTCTATGCCATTTGTCTTAACAAATGCACCCAGTACTTTCATGAGATTGATGAATGAAGTTCTGAAGGATTTCATAGGAAAATTCATCATTGTATATCTTGATGATATATTGATTTACAGCAAAACAGAAGAAGAACACTTGAAGCATTTAGCTACAGTGATGAGGAGATTGCAGCAAGAGAAATTGTTGATAAATATGAAGAAATCGACATTTATGAGGGCATAACTCATTTATTTGGGTTTTGTTATCTCTACAAATGAGTTTAAAATGGATACTAATAAAGTAGAGGCAATTAACAATTGGCCATCACCGAAAAGTGTGTTTGAAGTTCAAAGCTTCTATGGTTTATCTAGTTTCTATAAGAAATTCATTCAAACTTTTAGTGGGATTAGCGCACCGATGATGGACACGGTGAAGAAAAGACACAAATCTTTTCACTGGACAGAGGAAGCAGAGAAGAGTTTCAATCTTCTGAAGAAGAAGATCATTGAGCAGCCAATATTGGTGTTGCCAAATTTCAGCAAGATGTTCCAGGTCAAGTGTGATGCGAGTGGATATGCAATTGGAGCGGTCTTGAGCCAAGATAACAAGTCCGTCACATACTTCAGCGATAAATTGAATGAAGCAAAGGTCAAATACTCAACATATGACAAAGAATTATATATTGTCATACAAGCACTGAAGAAATGGAGACATTACTTGGTTCCTAAAGAGTTTGTTTTGTACAGTGATAATCATGCTTTACAATTCGTGACTCAACAGGAGAAGTTGAACAAAAAACATGTTAAATGGGTTGAATACATGCACAATTTTACTTTTGTAACTAAGCATATTTTTGGAACTGCTAACAAAGTTGTTGATGCTTTGAGCAGGAAATGTTTGCTTATGTAGGAATTTAGAGTCAAAACTATGGGTTTTGATAACCTCAAGTAAATGTATAGAGATGACCCAGATTTTAAAGAGGCATATGAGGCATCTGAGAATCCAATTCTTAGGGACAGAAGCCAATGGACCGAATATATGATCCAGGATGGATTATTATTCAGGGGCAACCAGTTATGTATTCCAAAATGCTCCATGAGGGAGAATTTATTGAAAGAAAAACACAGTGGAGGATTGGCCGGACATTTCGGTCATGACAAAACGTTCTCGAACTTGAATGGCACATATTTTTGTCCAGGGATGAGGACAAATTTTAATCAATTTGTGGACAGATGTAGGATTTGTCAGCACACAAAAGGAAAAAGGAAAAACACGGGGTTATACCGACCATTACCCATACCAGAGAGGTCGTGGGATGCAGTGAGCATGGATTTCATATTGGGACTGCCAAGGACTCAAAGAATATTTGATTCAATCTTTGTGGTGGTAGACAGATTTTCAAAAATGGCACGTTTCATACCATGCCAAAAAACTAGCGATGCAACTCATATTGCGAACCTGTTTTTCAAAGAAGTCATCAGACTTCACGGTTTGCCAAGAAGTATAGTTTGAGATCGGGATACCAAGTTCGTGGGACATTTCTGGAGGACTTTATGGAAGAATATGGGGACAATTTTGTCTTTTAGCTCAACATATCATCCTCAGACAGATGGGAAGACAAAAGTTGTCAACCGAAGCTTGGGAGATTTGCTGAGGAGCCTAATGACTGAACAACACAGTTAGTGGGACCACATTCTGCCACAGGAGGAATTTGATTATAATGATTCACTCAACAGAAGCACAGGGGAGAGTCCATTCTAGATTATATATGGAATGCATCCAAGGGAAGTTTCTGAATTGAAAAATTCGGAACAAAATGAATTCAGAAGTGCTAGTGCAGAGGATTTTGCAGAAGCGATGAAGGAGCTTCACAGCAAAGTCAAGGAACGATTGCAAAGTTTGAGTCAAGAATACAAGCACAGAGAAAATCAACATAGGCGAGAACTTCAATTTGAAGTTGGTGATCTAATTCTTGCACATCTGAGGAAGGAAAGGTTTCCAAGAGGAACGTATAACAAATTGAAAATGAAAACGATTGGACCATGCAAGGTCTTGAAGAAATTTGGGGCAAACGCATATGACATTGAATTACCCGATGGGATCAGAATCTCGTTGATATTCAATATTCCGGATTTGTACCCTTACAGAGCTGGATAAGCAGGAGCAGAGGATGAACAGACAAAGGTTCAATGGACAAAGCAAATGTCTGTAGCTGAAAAGCCGTAGATAGAAAGCATAATTGACAAGAGAGTCAACAAAAAGACCAGGAGGAAGGAGTATTTTGAATACTTGGTCAAGTGGAATGGAAATCCAGCTGAAGATGCCAGCTGGGAAAATGAAGAAGAAATTCATAAGCATGGACAGAATGTGCAAGAGCTCATGAACAAGAGTTCATGAAAATTTTCAAGAGAGGAAGTATGATGCAGGAGCATCGTAAGAAGCCAGCCAAGCAAGCAACGTAAAAGGTGGAAGACAGCTAGAAGACCTCCAACACATGTTTTTGAAATGTTTTTGAAGAATTAATGTAATGGTTAAAGGGAAGCGTACTTGCATATTGTAAACACATCATGAGCGATTTTCTCTCATCTATAGAAGGTAGAGGCATTTATGCATAGTTAGTGAAAGTAGGTAGGTCTGAATTATAGATTAGACAATTTAGAGAGCAGGAGGGAAAACAGATATAGACACCCTCATATTTGTATCATTGTATCATTAGAACATTAGCAGAGAGTTGTAGAGAAGAGCCCATGTATAGAAGCTTTGAATTAATATATGAATCTTTGAATCAGACTCATGGTGTTATGATGTTTTCTGTGTATACATGCTGAATGGTATGTTGATAGTTGTTTTATTCTATCTGTTATGCATTTACTTTGATACTGAGTTGAATGTATGATTTCATATTAAATGTTTGAATTCTGAGAGAAGAAAGAGAATGAGTTTCAATTGTTTCTCTTCTTGAGAGAGAAGTTCCTACAAGGAGTGCAGTGAAACGTCTGCAAGGAGACCATTGACAAAGGTTCAGATTTTATCTCTGGAAGATCAGGATGGATACCGTTGTTCTCATTCCAGCAGAAGTGCAAGTGAAGCACAGGAGATGTGCAAGGTGTGCGTAGGATAGCTGAATCCTTAGGAGTTATTAACTAAGGTGGAAGAGAGAAAGACTATTGTCGCAGAAGGTGCACAGAGTTGAGAGTTCAAATACGCAGAAGTATTTGAAGGTCTGTCGCAAGGAGAGCGAGCAGAAGCCCTTTTTCGAGGCTTGAATTTACTAGAGAAAGATCAGAAGGGGTAGCACCTTTGAAGTGTTCAAAGGAAGGTAGGAAGCGGAATCTTTGTGCAGAAGGTTAAATTCCGACGAAGGAACATTATTTCGTTCCATAGAGATTCTTGAGGGGAGAATCGAACGATTGAAATTCTTTGTGGAGAACTCACGAAATAGTGAGGACCATAGGATCCATGAGAGTTGTGGGGAAGATAAGCATTGAACGAATCCATCCTTCGAGAGGCAAGATCGAATGTGGACCGTTGATCGTGATTATTGAACCGTCGAGATCATTTTGGCATTTCAGGGGTTGTAAGTCCGAAGTGTGGATGAAGCCCTTGGTCGCTCGAACTCCCGAAGCTCAAACTGGATTGTGGTGTGTAAAGGTGAGGAGAAAAATTTTCGGCGTTTCAGAATTTTGTAGTTTGGCATTTCGGGGGTCCTGATGACAAGGAGTCAGGCCTAGTAGAGAAAAAATCCCGAAGTCGTGAGTTGCAACAGAATTTGATGTGAATTTCGGGATTTCGGTAATTTGGGATTCATAATACTATAAGTCCTAATGACAAGGACCCCGGGGCCTTTATATTGAAAAACCCGGAGTTGCGAAAACCATAAAATCCTTGAAGTGGCATTTCGACATTTCGGGGATTGGGGTTTTGGCATGTCCATTGACAAGTGTTTCAGGATCGAGAGTTTTGAACTCCTAGTACTCAGAAGCCCAAAATAATGTGATCCGTTGATTCCATAGAAGGAATCGCTTCGAAATTCGGGGTTTCGAAGTGATAAGGGAACGACAGTCGAAGACTGATTCAAGTTCTGAAAGCTGGGGAAGGTGACAAGTGGAAAGAATCCACGTCAAAGACCAAGGACAGCTGAGGAGACAGGTGGCGAGTTTTTGTCAATAGTCAGAGTCATACTCTGTTGACTGTTTTAGGGTTCAGAGGTTGGAGAGTCAGGAAAACTCATGTCGGGATTCGCGAAATCAAAAAGTCCGAAACCCCGAAAAAATCAAAAAACCCTTTGAAGAGACAAAAATTGATGAACGTGTCGGGATTCGACAATTCGGCACTTTAGGAGACAAGAGATCGGGGTTCCCTGTTCTGGAATTCCTGAAGTCATGAAATGTGATATAGAAGCAGAGGAGGACGTGGCCAAAGACTTCGATGTTTCATCATTTTGGGTTTCGGCAGGTGGAAGGGCCGAGAACCTCGACAACAGGGATTGTGAAATTGCAAAACCCAAATTCCTTTGTCGCTTGACTAAAGGGGTTGATTTATCCTCGGCGTGGTTGTAGTGAAGATCCTGAGTGGATCTCGGCCTAAGGGCAGGGGGTCTGTGTCACTTGTGGTATCATAGCGCAGAACAATTTCTTTGCCTTTTGTAGCAGGGGAAAGGAGGAACATTTTCATCCATGCCGCCAAGAAGAAGAGACAAACCAATGCCTGATCCAGTAGTGGAAAGAGAAATTCACGAACTACGTGCTAGGCTTGATGCCATGGAGACAACACAGAGGCACACAATTAATGCTAGGGATATCAACGAAGCTGAAAGTGAAAATGAATTTGGACATGAAGGAGAAGAAGTGGCAGTCGAAGATGTTGTGGATGAACACCTATTTAGGGTTGTTGCAAGGATAAGTGCGAGGGAAAAAATGGAGATTCCCATGTATGAATGGAACCTGGATGTTGAAGAGCTTCTAAACTGGATTAGGGCTCTGGATAAGTACTTCGACTATGAGGATGTCGAGGAAGACAAGAAGGTCAAGAACACTGTCAGAAGACTTAAAGGGCATGCAGCATTATGGTGGGATGAACTGTAGGATGACAATCGCTGCAAAGGAAAGCAGAAAATCAAGAGCTGGGACAGAATGGTTGCGAAAATGAAAGCAAAATTTATACCCAAGGATTATCAAATCACTCTGTTTCAAAGGATGCAGAACTTGAGACAGAAGTTGATGATAGTGAAAGAGTACACTGAAGAATTCTACAAGATCAACATCAGGGCAGGTCATCAAGAGATCGATGATGAAAATGTTGCTAGGTACATGAATGGTTTTTGATATGACATTCAAGACAAGATGAGCATGATGATCATTAGGAATGTAGAAGATTCTTATCAGATGGCTCTGAAATCTAAAGAGAAGTTGAGCCGAAAGCAAGGTCAAATATGTCAAGGCAGAAGTCAAGCCAGAGGCAAAGTAATTGCCAAAGACAGAACTCAGAAATATAAAGAAGAAGGGAAGAAACCTCAAACCCAAACTGAGAGAGGGGGAAGCTCACAGTAAGGATAATATACTGATACAAACACTTTTCCTCATACCAAAGGAAGAGGAAGAGGCCGAGGAGGTGAAGTGAAATGTTTTGTTTGTGGGAAAAATAGACACAAATCTTATAAGTGTCCAGATAGGAGGAAAGAAGGTGGTGAAACTCAGATTGCCGAAGCACAAGGACAGAATGTTGAGGCAAAATACGATGAGGGCGGAAGATCCTTGATGGTGAGGAAAGTTCTCTTAATGCCATACAAGGAGACAGAGAACCCAACCCAAAGGAACAGAATTTTTCGGACTGCTTGGAAGACCAAAGACAGGGTATGCAAGGCTATAGAGGATAGCGCTAGCACAAACAATCTCATTTCTACAGAGATGGTAGAAAAACTGGAGCTGGAGACTATTGTACATCCAAGCCCATACAGAGTTTCATGGCTACAAAAATGACATCAGGTAAACGTCCCTAAACAATGTTTAGTTGAATTCAAAATAGAGGGATATAAGGATGAAATATTGTGTGATGTCATTCCCATGGATGTTTGTCATCTATTGTTGGGTAGACCGTGGCAATATGATAGAAATGTAGTTCATGATGGGAGAAATAACACATACACCCTGAAGAAGAATAGGAGGACACACATGTTGTTGTCGATTAAGGATAAAGAAGTAAAAACAGAGACAAGCTACACTGTACTTCTCATGAGTGGGAAGGAAATTCTTAATGAGGTTAATAAGAAGGAAGACACACAATTTATTGTGGTCAAGAAGCCTAGAATTGTTTTGACCAGTACAAGAGTGGATGATTTACCAGAGGAAATCCAGATGTTGTTGGGAGAGTTCGCTGATATAGTAGTGGATGAACTACCTTGTTCGTTGCCACCGATCAGAAGTATAATTCATCACATTGATCTTATACCTGGAGCTAGTTTACCAAACAAAGCAGCATACAGGTTGACGCCATAGGAGAATGAAGAAGTCAAGAGACAAGTCCAGGATTTAATGGACAAAGGATTGGTTAGAGAGAGCTTGAGTCAATGCGTTGTTCCAATAGTACTCAGCCCAAAGAAAGATGGAGGCTAGAGGATGTGTACAAACTCAAGGGAAATCAATAAGATTACCATCAGATACAGATTTCCATTACCAAGGATGGATGATTTGATGGATTGCTTGAGTGGAGTAATTTTTTTTTCAAAGATTGATTTTAAAAGCGGATATCATCAAATTCGTATGAGAGAAGGTGATGAATGGAAGACAGCATTCAAGACGAATGAGGGGTTGTATGAATGGCTTGTTATGCCATTTGTCTTAACAAATGTGCCCAGTACTTTCATGATATTGATGAATGAAGTTCTAAAGGATTTCATAGGAAAGTTTGTCATTGTATATCTTGATGATATATTGATTTTCAGCAAAATAGAAGCAGAACACTTGAAGCATTTAGCTACAGCGATGAGGAGATTGCAGCAAGAGAAATTGTTGATAAATATGAAGAAATCAACATTTATGAGGACATAACTCATTTATTTGGGTTTTTTTATCTCTACAAATGAGTTTAAAAAGGATCTAGATAAGGTAGAGGCGATTAAGAATTGGCCATCACCAAAAAGTGTGTTTGAAGTTCGAAGCTTCCATGGTTTATCTAGTTTCTACAGGAAATTCATTCGAAATTTTAGTGGGATTAGTGCACCAATGATGGACACAGTGAAGAAAGGACACAAATCTTTTCACTGGACAGAGGAAGAAGAGAAGAGTTTCAATCTATTGAAGAAGAATATCACTGAGCAACCAATATTGGTGTTGCCAAATTTCAGCAAGACGTTCTAGGTCAAGTGTGACGCGAGTGGATATGAAATTGGAGTAGTCTTGAGCCAAGACAATAGGACGGTCACATACTTCAGCGAGAAATTGAATGAAGCAAAGGTCAAATACTCAACATATGACAAAGAATTCTATGTTGTCATACAAGCGTTGAAGAAATGGAGACATTATTTGGTTCCTAAAGAGTTTTTTTTGTGCAGTGATAATCATGCTTTACAATTCGTGACTCAAAAGGAGAAGTTGAACCAAAAACATGTTAAATGGGTTGAATACATGCAGAATTTTACTTTTGTAATTAAGCATATTTATGGAACTGCTAACAAAGTTGTTGATGCTTTGAGCAGGAAATGTTTTCTTATGCATGAATTTAGAGTCAAAACTTTAGGTTTTGATAACCTCAAAGAAATGTACAAAGATGACCCAAATTTTAAAGAGGCGTATGAGGCATCTAAGAATCCAATTCTCAGGGACAAAAGCCAATGGACCAAATATATGATCCAGGATGGATTATTATTCAGGGGCAACCAGTTATGTATTCCAAAATGCTCCGTGAGGGAGAATCTGTTGAAAGAAAAACAAAGTGGAGGATTGGCTGGACATTTCGATCATGACAAAACATTCTCAAAGTTGAATGGCGCATATTTTTGGCCAGGTATGAGGAAAAATGTTAAGAAATTTGTGGACAGATGTAGGATTTGTTAGCACACAAAAGGAAAGAGGCAAAACACAGGGTTATACCAGCCATTACCCATACCAGAGAGGTCGTGGGATGTAGTGAGCATGAATTTCATATTGGGACTGCCAAAGACACAAAGAGGATTTGATTCAATCTTTGTGGTGGTATACATACTGTCAAAAATGGGAGATTTCATACCATGTCAGAAAACCAGCGACGCAACTCATATTACAAACCTGTTTTTCAAAGAAGTCGTCAGACTTCATGGTTTTCCAAGAAGTATAGTTTCAGATCGGGATACCAAGTTCGTGGGACATTTCTGGAGAACTTTATGGAAGAAGTTGAGAACAAGTTGGTCTTTTAGATCACCATATCATCCTCATATGGATGGGTAGATAGAATTTGTCAACCAGAGCTTGGGAAATTTGTTGAGGATCCTAGTGACTGAACACCACAGTCATTGGGACCACATTCTGCCACAGGCGGAATTTGCCTATAATGATTCACTCAAAAGAAGCACAGGGAAGAGTCCATTCCATATTGTATATGGAATGAAGCCAAGGGGAGTTTCTGAATTAAAAAATTCAGAACAAAATGAATTCAGAAGTGCTAGTGCAGAGGATTTTGCAGAAGCGATGAAGGAGCTTCACAGTAGAGTCAAGGAACGATTGCAAAGTTTGAGTCAAGAATACAAGAACATAGTAGATCAACACAGGCAAGAATTTCAATTTGAATTTGGTGATTTGATTCTTTCACATCTGAGGAAGGAAAGTTTTCCAAGAGGAACGTATAACAAATTGAAAATGAAAACGATTGGACCATGCAAGGTCTTGAAGAAATTTGGGGCAAACGCATATGAGATTGAATTGCCTTATGGGATCGGAATCTCGCTGATATTCAATATTGTGGATTTGTACCCTTACAGAGATGGAGAAGTTGGAGCATAGAATGAACAGACAGAGGTTCAATGGACAAAGCAAATGCCTGTAGCTGAAAAGTCGTAGCTAGAAAGCATAATTGACAAGAGAGTCAACAAAAAGACTAGGAGGAAGGAGTATTTTGAATACTTGGTCAAGTGGAAGGGACATCCCGTTTAATATGCCAACTAGGAAAATGAAGCAGAAATTCATAAGCATGGACAGACCATGCAAGATCTCATGAACAGGACTTCATGAAAAGTTTCAAGCGAGGAAGTATGATGTAGGAGCATCATAAGCAGCCAACCAAGCAAGCAACGTAAAAGGTGGAAGACAGTTGGAAGATCTCCAACGCACATTTTTGAAATGTTTTTGAAACATTAATGTAATGGTTAAAGGGAAGTGTACTTGCATATTGTAAACAGATCATGAGCGATTCTCTCTCATCTGTAGAAGGTAGAGTAATTTATGCATAGTTAATGAAAGTAGGTAGGTCTGAATTATAGATTAGACAATTTAGAGAGTAGGAGGGAAAACGGATATAGACACCCTCATCTTTGTATCATTGTATCATTAGAACATTAGCAGAGAGTTGTAATAAAGAGTTGTAGAGAAGAACCCATGTACAGAAGCTTTGAATTAATATATGAAGCTTTGAATCAGACTCACGGTGTTATGATGTTTTCTATGTACACATGTTGAATGGTATGCTAATAGTTGTTTTATTCTATCTGTTATGCATTTACTTTGATACTGAGTTGAATGTATGATTTCATATTAAATGTTTAAAGTTTGAGAGAAGAAAGAGAATGAGTTTCAATTGTTTCTCTTCCTGAGAGAGAAGTTCCTGGAAGTAGTGCAGTGAAACATTTGCAAGGAGTGCGTTGACAAAGGTTTAGATTTTATCTCTGGAAGCTCAGGAGGGATACCATTGTTCTCATTCCAGCAGAAGTGAAAGTGAAACATAGGAGCCGTGCAAGGTGTGCATAGGCTAGATGAGTCCTTAGGAGTTATTAACTAAGGTGGAAGAGAGAAAGACTATTGTCGCAGAAGGTGCACAGAGTCGAGAGTTAAAATACACAGAAGTATTTGAAGGTCTTCCGCAAGGAATGCAAGCAGAGGCCCTTTTTCGAGGTTTGAATTTACCAAAGAAAGATCAGAAGGGGTAGCGCCTTTGAAGTGTTCGAAGGAAGGTAGGAAGCAGAATCTTTGTGTAGAAGGTTAAATTCTGGTGAAGGAACATTGGTTCATTCCATAGAGATTCTTGAGGGGAGAATCGAACGGTCAAAATTCTCTGTGGAGAACTCATGAAATAGCGAGGACCATAGGATATAGGAGAGCTGCGGGGAAGATAAGCATTGGACGAATCCATCCTTCGAGAGGCAGGATCCAATATGGATCATTGATTGCGACTGTTGAACTGTCGAGATCATTTCGACATTTCGGGGGTCGTAAGTCTGAAGTGTGGATGAAGCCCTTGGTCTCTTGAAATCCCGAAGCATGAACTGGATTGTCCTGTGTAAAGGCAAGGAGAAGAATTTTCGGCGTTTCAGAATTTCGAAGTTCGACATTTCGGGGGTCCTGATGACAAGGAGTCGGGCCTAGTAGAGAAGAAATCTCGAAGTCGTGAGTTGCGACGGAATTTGATGTGAATTTTGGGATTTCGGTAATTCAAGATTCAGAATCCGAAAGTCCTAATGAAAAGGAGACCGGGGCCTTATATTGAAAAACCCAGAGTTGCGAAACTCAGAAAATCCTTGAAGTGGCATTTCAGCATTTCGGGGATCGAGGTTTCAGCATGCCCATTGACAAGTGTTTCGGGATCGAGAGTTGCGAACTCCCGGTACCTGGAAGCCTGAAATAACATGAGCCATTGATTCCATAGAAGGCATCGCTTCAGAATTCAGGGTTTCGAAGTGATAAGGGAATGGTAGTCGAATACTGATTCAAGTTCAGAAAGCTAGGAATGGTGACAAGTGGCAGGAATCCATGTCAGAGACCAAGGACAGCTGAGAGGAAAGGTGGCGAGTTTTCGTCAATAGTCAGATTCAGACTCTGTTGACTATTTCGGGGTTCGGAGGTTGGAGAGTCAGGAAACCTCAGATTAGGATTCGTGAAATTGCGAAATCCGAAACCCCGAAAAAAATAAAAAACCCATTGAGGAGACAAAAATCGATGAACATGTCGGGATTCGACAATTCGACACTTTAAGAGACAAGAGATCAGGGTTCCCTGTTCCATAATTCCCAAAGTCACGAAACATGATACAGAAGCAGAGGAGGACGTGGCCAAAGACTTCAATGTTTCAGCATTTTGGGTTTCGGCAGGTGGAAGGGCTGAGAACCTTGACAACAGGGATCACAAAATCGTGAAACCTAAAGTCCTTTATGGCTTGAACAAAGGGGTTGATTTACCCTCAGCGTGGTTGTAGTGAAGATCCTGAGCGGATCTTGGCCCGAAGGCAGGGGGTCTGCGTCAATTATTAATACATAGGGTAATTTCTTATTCATGATTATTAATACATAGGGTAAATGGTTGGAGCGGTTGCACCTACTCAAACTAATCATTAGTTACCATTTGTTACATGCTTTTAATTGGATGTATCCTCTTTATTACATACATTTGTATATTAACTATAATGTATGATGACAAGATCCTAGAATCCCCTACAACAATAGTCATGTTGTAATAACCAATGAGAATGAATGAACTATATGGCGAGGAGGTTCGTTGAGCTCCAAAACACCATTGAAAAGTTCTTGTCATAAAGTGTGGAAAACTTGAAATCAATATAATGGTGAAATGGGTATGGATGTGGCCATGAATATTGGAAGATTGATTAAAGTCATTTAATATTTAAATTGCATTTCAAAAATTTGGTATGATGAAAGGATGCATGCATAAAGAATGATATAGTTTTTTTCTTTGTACCATTGAATAAATGAAAATGATTCAACTCTTAGAATACATAGTTTTGAAGATATAGTGTGCATGATAACTAACAACTTGTTTTTCTATGTGAATATGGAGTTCTAGGAAGAAGGGTTTTGGATATGGCAGCAGAAGTAAACCCATTAGGAAGACCAATTCTTGTTGAACCAAATTGCAATGGGAAGGAAAATCTTATACTTTTGAATCTGGTTCATGTGTCTCATGGTTATTGTATGCATGTGATATAGGTGAGATGAAAGATATTTCCTCGAGGGAGATATGATTACTTTCAAGTTGGAAAATCATGGGAAAATGCTATTGTTATGAAATGAGAACCTTGTGATAAGCCATGATCTCCATAGAAGATGTTGTGTTGCAGTAACACGGGATGGAGGGATGCCTCAAAAGAGAAATTCAGAGGGACGCTTTGACTGTAAGACTCGGTAAATTCTTGGAAGCTCTTATTGTGAGATAAATATTTAGAAAGGAAATATGGATCACTTGAGAGACTATATAGTAGAGAAGGGGATACTTGAGCCTGGGCCTGGAGGGTGAGTGATCGCAAGGAAGGGAAGACTTCGATAATTCTTGTAAGTTATTAGCTAGGATCATGCACACAATGGACATGTTAAGGAAAACAATGGGCCAGGTTAGTAAGACATCCACCTGGATCCAGATCCATGAAATTACACAAATAGGTATTGTGATGATCTAAATATTCCCTCTTGAGTTTTGAACAACAGTTAAAATATATTTGCATGAAATTGTGATTTATATGCTTGTTGTTTGAAATCATTGTAGGCATATGACAAAGTCCAAGAGTTTGGGAAAGGACCAAGAAGATAAAAGGGAAATGTTTGTAAAACAGTTGAATCATGAGGCATGACTGGTTTTGCTAAGATGCAAAGAACACCGAGGACGATGTTCCTTTAAGGGGGCGGGGATTGTAATACCCATGTTTCCCCCATCTTGTAAATATAACCATATTTTTCTACAAGGGTAGTGTAAATATTTATGTTACTAATGTAAAAAGGAAAAAGTTGGACAACTGTTGAGGGGGATTTCCTATACAAGTCATGATACCATGAGAGGTAAACAATGAAGAAATTTCCCTTGCCAATTCAAAATTCAATAAAAATCTAGATTTCCCATTTTCTAGAATTGTGGTTAATGGAGGAACTTGGTAGTTGAATTATAAGCTTCCCACATTTATGAAAAATAATGGGTGTTGTACCAGAACTTCCTTTCCTCAGAAGCATGGGAAGAAAAGTACCCATCTATAGGATTATGAGCTAACCTGTGAATTGGGAGATTTGACCCACGAAATCTTGTTGAAAAATGAAGGAAATGAAGGAAAAATTGCAAGCAGAGAAGAGGGGAGATAGTTAGTTGATTCTTGGAGCCATTTTCTGAGTAGAGAGGATGTAGAGGAATAGGTTGTTGAAAATTTCTAAAGAGGGAAAGCATGTGCAAAAGAGAACTAAGAAATGAATATGTTTTTGGGTAAAAGAATTGGTGGGCAACATTTCCTAGATAAATGAGGTTGCGGAGAAGATGAGTGACTAAGGAAGAACTCATTGTAGACCCCCTTTCTTGCTGGAGATACAACCGATATACCAAGTTCCTTTGGGAAGAGGAGAGTGATCTTCGTCCCTTATTGTTGTTGAATAGAGGGAAGAATCTCTCTCAGGGCATCATGATCTCGCTAGGGGGTGGACAATGGAAAATCCTTCCAAGAATTGTTGTGCCTACGGTTGGGTGGAAAATGGTACCCCTTTCAGCAGTTGCATCATTATCTGGTTTCTAGATAAGTATATTTTTTAAAATCTATGTAGTGTTAATATAAGAGAAAATTATATACTATGTTTTAGAACTGTGTAAGTTTAATTTCTCACAAAAGTGACTAGCAAAATTTAAGTAAAATGAAGAGAATGTCTTAGATGAAGCTCATTTGATTTAATTCCTTATCGTTTGAATATCTATGTGTTAAAATAATACTTCTCGGAGTGAATGTTGCAATTGACTGCATTGCACAGTTTAATGCATGCTTTGACAATGAGGATTGAACAATTTAAAATTTCTATAAAGCATATGAAGGAAGAGAGTAATTTTTTTCATAATAAATTGTTCTATTTTATATTATACTCAATCCTTATTACATAAAACTTAGAGTATATCAGATCAGGGTTTTGACTATAGGGAAATAACCCAAACATTTAAAAAAGCAAAAAATATTATAAATAGGTAGTGAGGAAAATAATTTTGGAATTATACATGATACTTCTTACTTGAATTCAAAGTACAAATTTCCTTTAGATTTCATTTGGGCATTAATAAAAATTATGCCAAACTTATGTTAAATCTCTTATAAATTTGGGAAGAATCCCCTTAAATTTTTGTGGGTAGTAATTCTTGGTAGAAATAATGAATTTCACTATGAAGAAAATTATTTACCCATGAAGAGGAAGAGATATAATTTTCCTTGATTAGGATTTTCTTTTATTATTTTAAAATCATAGAAAATAAGTAATAGTTTTCTTTTCCTTTTAATTATAGGTTTAATTAAACAAAACTTATTATTAAAATGAAATGTGCATTCTTATGATTCCTATGAAAAGATGAATAATGGTAAAGCATGATAGAATTCATAATTTTAGGATTTAAATATTTCATAGTTAAATAATAAGAATTATAAATATCACATATTAAATCTATGAATCTCTACTTGGTGCGAAAGAATGAAGATATGGAATTTATATCCTTTTGATGTAAAGGTTCCAACAATTCTAAGTTTACCTAGATTCATAATTCACACTCTACACAAATGGCCCTAGGTTGGTGAACGAATTTCCATAGAATGTGTTTTATTTCTAATGGGATTAAAGTGTGTGAAATTATCATTTTTCCTTTTCCTTTTATAGTTTAAAATTAATTGTAAGAGAAAAATAAATCCCTTCGAATTCTTCCCTATGGTGCTAACATTAAAAATCATACTCAAAAAATATTTGTACTATACATACCTCTTTTACCTCTTTCGGTGTTGACCATTTGGAGGTTTGAGACCAAGGCATGCAAGTAAATTCTAAAACCATCAGAGCAATGGACTAGACATTTGAGAATTTAAATAAATTATAATATAATATTTATTTTCTCTGCTATGACTCACCTTCAGAGTTACGAATGGAGCACACAAATACCGAGACTAAAAGTCTATTAAGAGTTTATTATTCTGAGTGGATGGGAGGGAGTGTTATAACAAATCCCAAAGTTGTTGGAGCAATGGCACGGGTGTTATAATGTTTTAAATTAATATATTTATATTAAACCTTACTCTCTTGTGATTGGGGTCGGAGTGTTGATATGAGTACACATTCTTCAAGTCCGAGTTGATTTAACATTTGTTTCATATAATAAATGAATGAAAAATCGAATCCTTCAGAGTCTAGTGGTAGGTATGAGGAGCATGTTTATGAAAGGAGTATGAAATTAATGTGATATCATGTAATATTTAAATATATTATTTTTCCCTTCTTTTCCTATATCATTATATATATGTCAAATTACATGAAATTTGGTTGGAGTTGCATGCTAAGAGAGGGTAGTGAATTATAAAAATTAATTGAGGTTAATCAACTTAAGTATATGTTGGACTAATTAAATTTATTATGTTAAGTAGTGAATTATATACATTAATTAAGGTTAACCAATTTAAGTTTGTTATGGCCTAATTAATCTTATCCTATTATAATATAATTACTTATACTTATCTTATGAGTAATTATTAAATTAGTACTAAACTACTTCTAAGGGGAAGAAAGAAAAAAAATAATACCCATTAATTGTCGGGCCAGAATTAGTAAGTAAATTATTTGGCTAAGTGGAAATTTCTTTTACAAGGATAATGAATTAGTGAATATTAATTATTCCTAATAAGGTTTAAGTAATTGGATACCAAAGAGAGGTATCCTAATAAATATCAATGAAGAATTTTAATTAGTTCATAGGAGAGGGAATATTCCTCGACACCTTCCGTTCGGGGTAATGAGATTGTGAAAATCACTCAAACTCTGAATGGATGGTATCGAGAGGGAATATTCCTTGATACCATACTCGTCGGAGGGAAGCAAGGATCACACTGGAAAAAGGTCCGAGCGACGAATGGATATAAGCCTGCGTGCAATGAAATTCCACCGTGGAAGTTTAGGCTAGTGCCCCATTGGAACGAGGGTGTCCCCATGTTAGTTGGCATGGATATTGAAATGTGATGGTGCTTGAACGCTCAGTCCACCTACCTCAGTAGGTCCCGCGCCTGACCTCCCGGTCTTAAGGATCGTTCAAAGTTCACCTTGAGCCGAAGTGGCTCTTTCGATTCCCACAGTGGAATCTTTATCGAAAACTCGATCCACAGGTCCTTCTCTTTTTCCTGTCACGGCCTCTGCACGCACCTGTGACCTTTCCCCAATTTAGTTTCGGGTTTCGGGGTTTCGGCCTTAGCCCCTCCTAGCTACGCTCTATTCCACATGACCTCCTCTTATATGACCGCAGTCATACTCCTTATCGGGATTCGGGGTTTCGTGATCCTTGATGTCATGAACCTCTATCCCAACGATCTCCCGATCTCCGATGAGTAAATTCATTGATACGCGCCTTTTTATGTTATCCCTCCTGGCTAAGCTCTTGGCCCATATGACCACTATCCCACAAGACCACGGCCTTGTCTCCTATTGGGGTTTTGGACATTGCAATGCCGAAATGCATAAACCCCGTGTCCACGGGATTCCCGATATCCTGATCCGTGATTTCCCGATGTGATTCTCCTATCGAGACCTTTTCTGGAGGCCTCGATCACTGCCACGCATCCCCTCAAGATGGACGGTCCTGATCGCCTCTCTCGATTTCACGACTCCAAATGTACCGGATGCCTCGTCTTCAAGACTCGCGAAATGATGAACTCTGATTCTCTAATTTGACCTTCTATCGGGACTTCTTCTGATAATTCGGATCTCCGCCACGTGTCCCCAACTGATGGACAACCCTAATCCAATATCGTTGTTTTGGAGGTTTCAATGCTCCGATGACAGAAATCCTCTGTCAACTCAAAACCCCGGTAGTCGATATACTGACGGGTCTCTCGATCTTTGCCATGTGTCACCACAAACGGACGGTCCAGATCGTTCTCGAGACTTTTCCTATAGAAATTCCCGATTTCTTGTCCTCGTGACTCCCGATTTCATGAACACAGATATCCCGATGACTGTCGGGACTTCTGCCTGGCATGAGAAGGGTTAAACACCATGCACCTCCTATCCGATCTGAGGGCTGATGGGATTTCTGAATGAGATCCAACGACTGTCGATCTCCCCCTTCTATATGCTTGCTTTGGTGCTCCCTGGACATAGAAACCAACGGTATAGATCTCCTTCTCCAGCCGATCTGACGGTGGTTGTGCTCCCTCCTAAGCTCACGCACTTTCTTCCCAACCTTGGGAGAATTTCAAAATCCAAAGGCCTCAACCTTTGCTCCTTTCTTCTCCTGCGAACTCTCGACTTTTGAGCTTCGTCGCACATATGAAAACATTGTTCCTCCTGAGATTTTCAAACACTCCAACCCCTAAGGGATTTTATCCTTCTCACTTTCTCCTACAGATGGAGAATGTAGTGCCCTTGTGGCTATCTTTCTACTCAAGCAACTTCTTGCTGAGCCTGTAGGGTGTTCAACAACCCTATGAAGATCCCTCAGTGGATTCTTCCTTGAAAATACAGAACTCAAAGAGTTCTCTTCTCTTCTCTGTGCCTGTATGCACACCTACTCAATACCCACCTGGCAGAGTATCTTCTACCAGAACTTTTAGCAGTTATGTATTCTTTTGTGCACCTATGCACCTGCTCAATGCCCACTTGGTAGAGCTTCACAGAATCCTCAGTGATCCTGATTCTTCTGAACTCACAGCAGAGTTCTTCCCCTGTGCACTCCTTGCACCTGCTCAATGCCCACCTAGCAGAGCTCTCAGAATCCTCTGTGATTCTGGTTCTTCTTCCTGAACTCACAACAGAGTTCTTCTCAATGCACCACTGTGCATATGCTCAATGTCCACTTGGCAGAGCTTCACAGAACTCCTCAGAGCTTCTATATGCAACTGTGTTTCCTCCCACAGCCTTACCTTCAAGGTGTTCAACAACCTTGAGGTCTTCCTTGAGTTGTTGACTTCAGTTCTTGTGCTGCAACATGTCTTTGTCTGAACCCACAGAATTCAGAAGTGCAACCTCTGTGCACGGCTATCAGAACCTGTAGTGTTCTTTCACACCCTCTTGGTGTGAAGCCTCAAATACCTTCACCTGAAATCAGACACACTCCTGCAAATGCAAACCTACAATATACATCTATAGCACATATGAACACTCACAGACATTCATTCAACACAGAATCCATGCAGGAAAAACTACTTCTGTTTATATTAAATTGGTAAATGCCTGTTTTTACAAGGGTGTTCTCGAGCTCTCTCTAGCTCTTCTCTTACAACCACTACAACTACTACCCTCAAAATGAGATACGAAATCTCTTTTACCTAAGGGGGCTCTTCAAGCTCTTCCCTCCAATCTACCTACCCTATTCAATTACATTGAATGGGCTATCTAGTCCAGCATCTGGATCTAGATCTCAGCCTTACAAACATTAAAGGCCTATCTTATCTAAAGCCTGCTTAAAGGCACGACTTCACAGCTCACCATCTTAAACATTTAATTACATTGAATTCAGAGTTTAAATGAGGTTGCACCTCTCTTCACCACGCGATTTGAATTCGCTAACGTGGTTGTCTGGCTGGCTGGATGATGTGCAGAGATGCTCCTGCATCATACTCCTCAGCTGCAAAATTCATGAGCTCCTGCTCCTGAGGTTCCCATCTCTGATGTTGAAATCCTCTTGGATCCCAAATCATCCTTTGGAGCTGTTTATCCACTCCATCCTGCTGCTACTTCTGCTTTTGCGCTGCTGTTGTTGCTACTTCCTTCCTTCTGCTCAGCTGCTCCTCGCTGGTAGTCTCTGCTAACCTCAACATCAACCTTCTGATGTCTTCTATCACTGCATCTAGCTACTCCAGTGGCTGGTCCTATTTTTGCAGTCTCGTCAGCTGCAAAAGTTTTCTGCAATTGGGTAGATCATCATGATCTCCTATTCCATCCTCTTCATCTTCATCTGTGGCCTCAAGTTGCCACTCTGTTGCATAATTCTATTTTTCAATCTCCCTTTGACTGACTGGTTGTTCATTCACCTTCTCTGATAGCTCAACTTCTGTCAGTTCTCTTGCTGGATCTGGATTTTTCAGCCAATCCTCCAGCATCTCTAGCTCCATCTCCCATGGAGTGATAAATCTGCCTGCCTGCTCTTTGGCTTCCTTTGCTGCTAGCTTCAGTGCTGCAACTTCTTTCTTTTCAGCTCCCTGGCCGAAATCATTGAGCCATTCCTCAGAACACTCATTCTCTTCTCCTACTTGGGCAACTTCAGATATCTGCTCCAATCCCTCTTCTTTGATAGTCTCAGCTGACTGTTCTACTGCTGTTGCTGCACCTGCAACACAGATTTCTGCCTCCTCCTGGGAAAATGGTAGGAATACCTGAATTCCCCCAATCATTAGAAGGTCCCTCAGATCCTCCTCCTTTGTCAGTTTCACCTGTTGATCCAAACTCATCTCCTGCTCTGTCAACTCCTCGGGCTGATCAAAACTCACCTGCTCATCCCTGCACACCTGGCAATATGGGATGTCTCTACTACCCTCCTGGCAGTCCATGGAATTTAATGATCCCATCTTCATCATCACCCCTTGCTGAATTGAACTCACCTCCAAGTCCATGAGACCTTCAGACAATCTCGAATGCTCATCTCTGCCCACCTGGCAATCTGAGATGCTTCCACTGCCCTCCTGGTAGTCTATGAGATCCCGCATCGATCTCATCTCTTTGCCCACCTAGCAATTTGGAATTTCTTTTCTACCCTCCTCGCAGTTCATGAGATCTTTAGTTGATCCCATTTCATTCTCTACATCATTGAGACCTCTCCAAGTCTCTGGCTCACACACCTGAACCATCTCCTCAGGTTCGTCGAGGTTTTCCGCATACCTCAACCATCCTCTTAACAACCTACGCTACCTTCTAGCCATAAACTCCTTGACTGGCCATTTTGCTTTCGCCTTCCTCATGGGCCATTCATATACCCATCTCAATTTTGTTTTTTTCCACATCTGCAGTTCAAGCTCTTCTATGTTTGCCCTTATTTCAGCGAGCTCTTTATCCATTTCTGTAAGCTTTTCTGCTTTTCTCTTTCTCTCAGCATGCCTATGGTCTTGAGTAACCATGGTGTTGTCCCTGTCTGCTTTCCTAGAAAACTTGTTACTGTCACTCCACACTAAGAGTGTTTCCATCTTCATCCTATAGTCCTGCTGACTGTCTATGGACGGTTTCCTACCTGCGAACAATCCTTACAGGGTCTCCAACGCTCTGTCTTCCTTTACCTTCTCGCTTCACCTGAAATATACAGATGAATTCCCTACTCTAATACCACTTGATGGCACTTGAACGCTCAGTCCACCTACCTCAGCAGGTCCCACGCCTGACCTCTTGATCTTAAGGATCGTTCAAAGTTCACCTTGAGCCAAAGTGGCTCTTTCGATTCCTACAGTGGAATCTTTATCAAAAACTCGATCCACAGGTCCTTCTCTTTTTCCCGTCATGGCCTCTGCACACACCTGTGACCTTTCCCCGATTTAGTTTTGGGTTTTGGGGTTTCGGCCTTAGCCCCTCCTGGCTATGCTCTAGTCCACATGACCTCCTCTTATATGACCGCAGTCATACTCCTTATCGGGATTCGGGGTTTCGCAATCCTCGATGTCATGAACCTCTATCCCTGCAATCTCTTGATCTCTGATGAGTAAATTCACTGATACACACCTTTTTGTCTTATCCCTCCTGACTAAGCTCTTGGCCCATATGACCACTATCCCACAAGACCACATCCTTGTCTCCTATCGAGGTTTTAGACATCGCAATGACGAAATGCATAAACCCCGTGTCCACGGGATTCTCGATATCCCGATCCGCTATTTCCCGATGTGATTCTCCTATCAGGACCTTTTCTGGAGGCCTCGATCACTGCCACGCATCCCCTCAAGATGGAAGGTCCTGATCGCCTCTCGTGATTTCATGACTCCAAATGTCACGGACCCCTCGTTTTCAAGACTCGCAAAATGCCGAACTCCGATGCTCTGATTCGACCTTCTATCAGGACTTCTTTCGATAATCCAGATCTCTGCCACGTGTCCCCAACTGATGGACGACCCTGATCCAATCTCATTGTTTTGGAGGTTTCAATGCTCCGATGACATAAATCCTCTGTCAACTCAAAACCCCGGTAGTCGATATACCGACAGGTCGCTCGATCTCCGCCATGTGTCCCCACAAACGGACGGTCCAGATCATTCTCGGAACTTTTCCTATAGAAATTCTCGATTTCTTGTCCTCGTGAATCCCGATTTCACGAACGTCGATATCCCTATGATTGTCGGGACTTCTTCCCGGTGTCAGAAGGGTTAAACCCCATGCACCTCCTGTCCGATCTGACGGATGATAGGATTTCTGAATGAGATCCAACGGTTGTCGATCTCCCCCTTCTATATTCTTTCTCTAGTGCTCCCTGGATGTAGAAACCAATGGTCCAGATCTCCTTCTCCAGCCAATCTGACGGCGGCTATGCTCCCTCCTAAGCTCACACACTTTCTTCCCAACCTTGGGAGAATTTCAAAAGCCAAAGGCCTCAACCTTTGCTCCTTTCTTCTCCTGCGAACTCTCGACTTCTGAGCTTCACCGCGCATATGAAAATGTTGTTCCTCCTGAGATTTTCAAACACTCCAACCCCTAAGCGATTTTATCCTTCTCCCTTTCTCCCGTAGATGGAGAATGTAGTGCCCTCCTAGATATCTTTCTACTCAAGCAACTTCTTGTTGAGCCTGCAGGGTGTTCAGCAACCCTATGAAGATCCCTCAGTGGATTCTTCCTTCAAAATATAGAACTCAAAGAGTTCTCTTCTCTTCTCTGTGCATGTCTGCACACCTACTCAATACCCACCTGGCAAAGTATCTTCTCCCATAACTTTCAACAATTTTGTATTCTTCTGTGCACCTATGCACCTGCTCAATGCCCACTTGGCAGAGCTTCACAGAATCCTCAGTGATCCTGATTCTTCTGAACTCATAGCAGAGTTCTTCCCCTGTTCACTCCTTTCACCTGCTCAATGCCCACCTGGCAGAGCTCTCAAAATCCTCAGTGATTCTGGTTCTTCTTCCTGAACTCACAGCAGAGTTCTTCTCAATGCACCACTGTGCATATTCTCAATGCCCACTTGGCAGAGATTCACAGAACTCCTCAGAGATTCTGTCTGCAATTGTGTTTCCTCCCACAACCTTACCTTCAAGGTGTTCAGAAAACTTGAGGTCTTCCTTGAGTTGTTGACTTAAGTTCTTGTGCCGCAGCATGTGTTTGTCTGAACCCGCAGAATTCAGAAGTGCAACCTCTATGCACGTCTATCAGAACCCGTAGTGTTCTGTCACACCCTCCTGGTGTGAAGCCTCAAATACCTTCACCTGAAATCAGACACACTCCTGCAAATGCAAACCTACAATATACATCTACAGCACATATGAACACTCACAGACATTCATTCAACACAGAATCCATGCAGGAAAAACTGCTTCTGTTTATATTAAATTGGCAAATGCTTGTTTTTACAAGGGTGTTCTCAAGCTCTCTCTGGCTCTTCTCTTACAACCACTACAACTACTACCCTCAAAATGAGATACGAAATCTCTTTTACCTGAGGGGGCTCTTCGAGCTCTTCCCTCCAATCTACCTACCCTATTCAATTACATTGAATGGGTTGTCTAGTCCATCATCTAGATCTAGATCTCAGCCTTACAAACATTAAATGCCTATCTTATCTACAGCCTGCGCAAAGGCATGACTTCACAGCTCACTAGCTTAAACATTTAATTACATTGAATTCAGAGTTTAAATGAGGTTGCACCTCTCTTCACCACGCGATTTGAATTCGCTAGCGTTGTTGGCTGGTTGGTTGGCTGACGTGGAGAGATGCTCCTGCATCAAAATGTCACGAGGTTTCCACATGGAAGTAAGAGAGATGTTTCCTATGTAAACCTGAGAATCTTCGGAGGGTCATAACTCTTGTTCGAGAGCTCGGTTCTGTGAAAACTTATTATTGTTGGAAAGCTCTTGATGAGAAAAAGAAGGTGGAGCTCTAATATAAATGATTCAATATTATTAGTATAAGAGAAAATTCAATACCCCATCTCCAAAAAGGTACTTATGGATTTGGGTGTGTGAAAATATTCAAAGATATGGTCATTGATACTTTGCACTAATGCATGGTGGGGTTTGAGAAAAATATGTTGAAAGGCCTTTCAACCAGCTAGTGACCCAAATAATTCCATAGTTGAATGTCCCAAAGCTACATACAGTATTCCCATTGATCCAACTGAGAAAATCCAAATTAATGCTCGATCAAACGAAGAAAAAACACCCCACCCAACAACAAAACACATCATCTTTGGGGTTAAAAGTCTTTTTTTACCCATTGAAATCAGATAAAAATTAGTTAAAAAGATTAAATATGTTAGAATACCAGAGATGGTATCAAGATTCTAACAAGTAGTTTTAATTTTCAAGAATCACTATTGGTCCAGAAGAGCGATTTCCTCTCAAGCATAAGAATCTATAAATCAACATAAGGAGATCGATTTCAAGGTCGACACTTCGGGGAGTTTAATATTTTCTTATAACCATAGCTATATGACCAATATACCCTCAGAAAAAAAAAAAAAATTAAGGTTGTAGGATTTAAGAGATTCATCCCATGTGTTATGCTTTAGTCTATGCTTCTTTTGTGCATGTGTTCCTATAAAACCACCATCCCATTTTTGGCTTCTTCTATCTAATCTACATTAACAAAAGCTCAAGCAATTTTTTTTAATGTCATATTCAATGTAACTGTGTGTTGTATAACTTATGATATTGAAGTGATTTTCCCTTAATGTATGACCACTTCTTGCCATATTGTCATGTGTTTAATGATATGTATATGGTACCTTCATGGATTTAAATGTATGGAAATAATTACTTTTTGATGCATGATTTAATGATCTAATATAGTTGTTAGAACATCTCAATTATTAATTGCTCAGCACTATGTTCTTTCCATAATATGTGATATTCACCTTAAAGTTGCCTCACATGTTTATAATTGTATATTTCTTTTAAATCCATCACCCATGACCCTTAAAATCTAATAGTCTGAAGCACTCATGGAAAAATTCCTCTTGAGGTTGAATGTTTTGATATCTAGTCTGGGATTGTTTGAGGGATGAGAGTTCTATATGAGAGAGAGAAAAAACTACCTCATATTTTTTCACAATTCTTGTTTTTACACACATGGCTTTAACACTCATTCTAAGTCTTAGCTTTTGAGATGCCTCGAAATTGTTCCATTGACAACCTATAACATCTCGAGGGAGAACACTCACTTCATTCTCTATAATATCAATGGATAATAATAAGAAACCAAAGGGAGAAATGAGGCTTTATATCCTTCATAGGGTTTCTCTTGGTTCATAAATCAAGGAAAATGGAATGATACTGATTTTTTTCACTTACCAAAAGGCATTTCACAACACTGTATCGATGGTCAAGGACTCATCATGGTCGATGTATAGATTTTTGGATAATGATCCAACACTGATACATTGAAATTGGACCCATAATTACATTATGTGTGCGTCGACCTGTGAAGGGGGAAGTCTTCCAATATGTATCGGAGATTGGAAAATATTCAGGCATCAACACGTTAATATGTATATATGATTGGAAAATATTCAAGTTCCAAAAATTGAACTTGTATCAGCGATCAAAGAATGATCCAACACTGAAATGGAAAGAAAGAGTTAAAAAGATCCTAATTTCTAGTTCATCTACATGTATTGGCGAGGAAACTTCCAAGTCATTGAGACTAGTCATATGGATAGAGTAATAAATATCTCCTTCGCTGACACTACCTATTTTGGTGAGCCTAAAAGGTTTGACAAATACTAAGTAAAGGGATCCAAAAGGTCTCAATATTGCATAAGTCAAACTTAGGTTATTTTCACATGATGTAAGGGCCTTGAAAAATATAAGAGAGGGTACCTATTTCTTGAGAAAAGGTTTGTATTTAAATCAAAATACAAGAATAAAGGGAATTTGTTTGTGCCAACACAATAGGTCATTTGTCCAAGCTTAAATAGTTGGGTATAGTAGAAGAATATATCGCTTCTTTTGAGCAATTTTATTTTAGAATGGATGGTATGTTTGACACCTTATTCCATGAATTATTTATTAGTTTCCTTAAGGATGACCTCTGAGCCCATGTCCTAATGTCTCACCCCTAAACTTAGCTTGAAGCTACTAACTGTGTTAAGGAAGCACAACATGCCATCTCTTCCCAAAATAGAAAACCATCATTTATTCCTCACTCCCTTCCTACAAATACTTCCCCTCCCTCCAATCCTCTTAATATCCACAAATTAATCCTGGAAGAAATTTTTGAATTCCAACTGAAGGGTATTTTAAAAAAATGTGATGAAAAATATATTACGAAGCACAAGTGTAAGGATAAAAAAAATTATGGCCATTTCTAAAGATTATATTGAAGAGGATGTTGATGTTTCCCATTCTGAATATGTACCCCAAGTATATGATCGCACCCCTCCCTCTAATCCACTAGAGGTTTAAATGCTTGTCTCCCTGGATGACCTCATTGGTATTTAGGATCCCCAAACCCTTAAGTTAATTTATTATATCAAGCACAAGAAAGTCATTATCATAATTGATAGTGGAAGCACCCATAATTTTATTCAATGCTGCATTTCCCAAGAGACCATGTGTTATATCTATCCAGTCAACAATTTTGAAATTATTATTGCTAATGGTGGTTCCATGAAATGTGTGAGGTGTTGTGAAAATTTGCAAGTCCAAATCGGTCATCACCACTTGAAATATCATATGTTCTCTATTAGCATGGGTAGATGTGACATTATTCTAGGTTTTGAATGGTTATGTATCCTAGGCCCCATCACCATGGATTTAAAATAATTAACCATGAAATTGAAACATGATGGACATTAGTATTAATTCCAAGGAATCATGACGGGATTCCTCAAGTTCAATATCTCACATAGAATAGAGAAACTACAGAAAAATGGTCATTATAACATTATTGCACAAATCCATGCCATTCAAGAGGTCCATATCCCCTCCCCTACTACTCATCCCAACATATAATCTCTCCTTTCCTAACAACAATATGTTTTGGAAAACCCCCAAGGCCTTCACCCTACCTTTGTTTCCCATGATCATTACATTCCTCTTGTCTTTGGTAGTCTTCCTCCCACTGCTCTCCTTTATTTTCACCCATTTGAAAAAAAAAAAAAAATGGAGAAAATTGTTTCGGAATTTCTAGCGATGAGTGTTATCCATCCTACTACACGCCCTTGTTTTTCTCCTATTGTCATGGTACTCAAAAAATAATTCACATCGCACATGTGCCCTGATTTTTGAGCTCTCAACAAAATTACCATCAAAGACAAAAATCCCCATTCTTTTCATTGATGACCTTTTGGATGAATTGAGTGGTTCTTAGTTATTTACCAAACTTGATCTATGTTTTGGCTACCACCAGATACATATGAAAGAGGATGATATTCCAAAAACTACCTTTAGAACTTATGAGGGCCATTATGAGTGCCTTTTGGCCTATGTAAAGTACCTTCCACTTTTCAAAGTCTCATAAACCATGTGTTTCTCCCTTTCCTTTATCATTTTTTCCTAGTTTTCTTTGATGATATCCTCATCTATACTAAGACTTGGCAAGACAATCTAGCCCATGTTGATCAATTCTTACACATATTGTCTCATCATAATCTCTTTATCAAACAATCTAATTTTTCTTTTGGAGATTTTAATGTAGAGTACCTAAGATATATTGTTGGCAAGGATGGTATCCATGTGGATCTTAATAAAATAGAAGCTATGAAGAATTGTCCATGTCCTAAAACTCATAAACATTTGAGAGGTTTACTGGTTTTAATGTGATATTATCACAAGTTTGTTCAGAATTATGGAAACATTTCTACTCCCCTCACTAGTCTCCTTAAAATGAATGCTTTTAGTTGGACTCCATCAATTGATAAATTCTTTCAAGCCTTGAAACATGATATGTGAACAACTCATGTTCTTTCACTTCCTATCTTCACAAAAAATTGTTTGGAATGTTGTAATGTCCCAGACCATCAACCTTTATTGGGTAACGCTACCTAATCAAATGTATCTTTGCTACATCCTCGACCATAGACCAACAGGCCGGATCATGCCACCAAAAGAAACTTTCATGCTCTGATACCATTCTGTAACATCCCCAGCCACCCAGGTCGGGCCATGCTACTCCAAATAATGCTCTAATACCAATTTTTAACATTTTCGGCCACCGAGGCTGTGCCATGCTACTCCTGATAATGCTCTGATACCAATTTTTAGCATTTGCGACCACCCAGGCCGGACCATGCTACTCCAGATAACGCTCTAATACCAATTTGTAACATCCCTGACCACCACATAGGTTGGGCAATGTCACTTAGTAAACATCTATGATACCAATTTGTAGCATACCAATCCTTAACCTGTTGGGATATGCTACACAGAGATACTTGCAGAAACACCATACACCTCTAGGCCACCTAGACTAGGAAATGTTTATATATATATATATATATATATATATATATATATATATATATATATATATATATATATAAACATAAACAAACAACATATTATGCTAATACACATATTAATGAAGAAATAACAATAATCCTACACATATAGTATATACATGCATTACTCATCAATTATAACACATGTACAAATACAAAACATGTAAATGAACATAGAAGTGGTCCTTATATTTTAATAGAAGTCCACCAACTACGTGCAGACCTTCCATGAACCTCCCAACCATAGACCATGTTTCTCATCACTCTCAGCAATGGGTAACCCCCGAGATGGTACTAAATTCCATCGGGCAAGGGATTCCTAGGCTAGGAAAGGACAATAGGAAGTTGCACCAGTCTACAGGAAGGATTTCCTCCAAGGAACCACTTACTCCCACATCTCACAGACTATCATTCCCCACATGCATGTCCAACCCCAGGAGTGTACACCTTCACTATCCAATAGTCCATTTACTGCTACACCTCCCTTTCCTTGGGATTCAACAACAGGTTGGATCGTGAATTCTCAGAGCTCTGCAGCTGCTACTAGAATTCCTGTAGGAGAAATCACTTCCTCAACACACTCTCTCATCTAAAGAGATTTTCTCATAGGCCTCACAACCTTTTTCTTCTATCCATGGGATTGACAACCTACTTCTTCACTCCTTCTCCTCAACACACAGGCATGGTGATGACATAAATAGAAACTAGACATCGAGGATGGTAGTGACAAAACAATACACAGGAAACCTGTAGGTTACAGGTGCCACAAGGGTAACCATTCAGGCTTGTATCATAGGTTCAGGTGTTTAGAATTTGACAATGGCGGATTGGCTCATTGTGTACTTTCTCAATGCATCAGTGAGTCATGGTAAGGGATGGATATCCTGGTCTGAATAATGAGAATGGTAAGAATACCCCCCTAAATATTCATGGGTCTTAGATGACACTTGGCTCTCCAGGAGCACATTCCTCCTCACTTGGAACTCATTCTCCTCCCTAAAGGAACTTAGGATAAATTAATATCCTCTTTACAGCCTTTAGAATAATAATTATCTATTATTGTCTTCGGTTTAATCTCTTAAACGTATCCCTTTTTTCCCAATATCACACCCCCCTCCCTTACCCAGCCTAGTGGAGCTTAGTCCCCCATACTCTTTCTTCCTAGTTGGTCTGCACAGAACGATGTATAATTTTTATTAATGATATGCATAATTACATATACAAAACAAGCTCTTGTCCTTATCATCCTAGGATCTCTCACCTAATCATCACATAAGCCTCTTAGCTTATTATAACTCGACTCACCAACCTAACAAACATGTTTACAATTTATAATTACAAGGGGCTCTGTCGGGGGATATTACAATCCCCTCCCCTTATTTTTGCAATGTCCTTAGTGCAACTTGTTTATACATATACAATTTTAAAAAAAAACTCTTCAAAAAGGTTCCAATCTTTAGCTATTGGAAGCTTGTTATCCACCTAGTGCTCTATTTTCAAGCACCAATTTTGGTGTTCATAATGCATTTGGAATTCAATTTCTCTGTTCCATAGAGCTTCCTCAGGAAGAATTAAGCTCATTGTTCCTTATTACATGCCTTAATTAAACCTCTTTGAAATCATTGACTAGTTGTATATCCACAACGTTCCATCCATCCTTATATATCACTGTTGATAAACTCTCAACAACGTATCACCTCTGCGCAGGGGCTATGACTCCATCAAGGAAATGGATTCCCAAGATAACCACTACCCACAATCAATATCAACATGGTCTAGGCCAAGGTACCAAACCTCAACAACACTCCAACCAATAGTCTCTCTTCCCCACATGCTTGTACAACCCAAGGTAGTATGCACCTTTATTATCCAACAGTCGAATAGCTACACAACTTCCTTCCAAGGCTCCTACAAAGGTCGAATCAAGAAGTCTAAGAGCATCGTGGCTCCAAGAGTTCCAATTGTCCTCAAGGGTCTCCAGGTACCCTCCAGGCCTCATATCGGGGAACCTATCCCCACACTTCTCCCTCCAGGGCTCGAGCCTTCTCCAAGGAAACCCAAGGAGACATGTACACACACCCAAATCCATCGGGGATCCATAGGGTAATATCCGTTGTCTCCAATCAACATATTCCCTAGATTTATTCTTTGTATCAACATTCCAACTTTAATCAATATCATCTCATCTGCATCACACACATGCAATTATCATGAGAAAACATAAAAGAATTTATTTAGGAACTCAAACTTAGTTCAAAGGGAATTCAACTTTTCCCCAAAACATGAAATTCTATTTCATAATTCTTCTTGGTTGTTTACATATTATGAATGCAACCTTCCTTGTGGTTTTCCACAAGCACAAAACTACATACCATTTTTCCTGCAATGCTTCATCTTTCATACAACCAACAAATTGTCAGTATTTCCTGTACATCATAATTCAATTTCCATATGTACAAAACCTTATGCAGTGATCTTAGAATTTCATGCACCTAGAAATTCAATCCCAATTACCAAACAATTTAATAAAATACAATGACTCATCATTCTATGCATATGCATGTTCATAATTAATAACTGTAAGTCCATTTCTTTTTTCTCTGAACATGAATTTGTTTTTGTAGTCACTGCTTACGTGACTACTTGACTTGCAACTTTCCTGTTGCAATGTCTAACAATTCCTGAAATGTCCTCAATTTCATGAGTTAACAACATTTCATCTATTAGTAACAATTATTTCCATGCAATAATATATATGAATGTACTTACAAAAATGCATTCAACAATTGCATTTAAGTATACAATTCTATCACTGACTGTGGATGAGGGCAATTCTCAATGCATATTTATTCAATGCACCTTGCATTGAATTACATAATGCTCTTTATCTCAGTCATGTATCTCACCATCCATAAGTTGGAATTCTGGCCAATGTCTTGACATATTCCCCACACACTTCCTATTATCTTCTCAATTAATTGTATTCCTTCCTTTTCGACCTGAACACTACACCAAGAATATAATTCTCCGGTGTTCATTGGTGTTAGCAAAAAGGTTGCATTACAAGTTTTAGTTAAAGGTGAGAATATTTTGGTACCTGTGTGGTTCATAACATTTCCATATCCATACTTGTCATATCCAACAATGTCCTGGTCTCATACATGACTATCCTTACTGGCATTCATTCCTATAACAAGTTCTTATCTTTATTTCTTTGGTTATTACCCCATAACCAAATTAACATGAAATTATACTATGTCAATGTGTGCATTCAAAAGCTAAAAATCTTTGATAACTATAACATGCCTCTAGCCTTTACCACATCTAGTGGTATCTTATTCATGTTAATGCATTCAAATAATGTCATCCTGTGTATCATAAAAATTCAATCGGGGAAAATTCTTACATGAATTTCCCTTTGGAAATTATGCAACATAATTTCAAAAGAGAATACTTAACTACATAGTTTCCATAACAAATTTGATGTTACCTGCTTAGTTGATGACAGTAGAAGCTTTCATGCTTTTTTTATCATACTTATAACTAACACTCCATATTTTTGTTGCGTCCTTCCATATGCAACAAAATTACCAACAACACTTGCAAACATGGAAGCATTCTTTCCTTTGGTTGTCCCAACAAGCCATAACATACTTGCTTCCACGGAAATTGCAGCAACTTATTTTTCCCTATAAAACATTTCCTTGTTGATCCAAGAAGTCTTCAATTCTTCCCAAATTCTTGAATCGTCTTGTGCTCTCATTCTAGTCATTGTACATGATTATTTCTGTCCTGATCACTTTCCAACCAATCACCCTTGGTTGTCCTTTGCATTTCCAACCAAATCACTTTTGGTTGTCTTTGCATTTACAACATAATACGCATATGGTATTAACCTTCAACTTTCATTTATTCCTTAGATCCTTCTATGAAAACTCATACTTGGATGAAGTATAATCCTAAACATGTTGTCTTATAGACTTTGAATATTTCAATATCTAGTTACTCTTTGGGACTGAACTTCTTCAACCCTTTCTTGACTGAATACTTTAGTACTTGAGGTTTTCTTGTACTCTTCTCTTCTCTTTGCCAACTAGCCTCAAACTTGACTTTCCTCCCCAATCTTTAGCATATTGTAAGGATGCACATATGCCTCCTTTGCTAGCTGCATAGAATTAACTGCAAGTTCTTGTTTTACCTTACCATCATAGATTCAAGTGATTCCTCCAACCTCTTGGGTTGTTACTCATGGATCTATGTCACTTAACATGGATTTTTGTCAGGAACCATCTCCTTTGCATTCAAAACCATGCATAGAACCATTTTCGTCTTCCTGGTTCCTTATTGATTTCTCTTTAGAAGTCATTTCACTTTTAAATTATTCTTGACTTGATATCTCCATGCTCTTATGGAAATTCCTTCAACACCTTTAGAGTGCATCAACAATCCTCTACTATTATAGCTTTCCTTCCTAGAGTGTTGTCATGCATTCCTATTAGCTTGATATCTATCTCATGATTTCTTCTTCCTTTATCTTAGGATGTTCATGGACTTGACTCCATCCAAGAGTTTTTCCTTTTCTACTTTGCATACTTGCAACCACATATTATGGTGATATTCATATTAAACAATGAATTCTTATTTGGATTTCTCTAATCCATCTCCTACATGAACAATTATATATTTCCAGTCATGTTCTCTGAGTAACCTTGGACAGTTAACACCAACTTGTTTCTTGAAGCAATTTGATTTAGCCTTTTCATTACTGATCCTATCAAAACTAGTATTATCTTGATGAATTATTACTTTCTCCTGCCTTGTCCCATTTGATTTTTTAACTTGACATTCATATTTGACTTTTGTCATGCCATATTTGTTGACCTTCATGGCTTTCTTTCACTGTTCATTGTGACACTAATAATGGAGGTGCTATCTCCCACCTATAGGACTGTTCCTTGGATATATTGTCACTTTCTCCATGGATACATTATGTCCTTCTTGATCGAAATATTAGAATTCAAATATATATCAATATGTATAAATCATGTCTTCCCACTGTGTACTTCTTTATTTCAACATTCTTTATTCTTGACCTTGATCCTCTTGTGGAGTATTCTTGATGTAACATTATGTCCTCAAGCTCCTCTGTTCCTTCTTGATATCAGGTCCAAACTCTTTTATATTCCATAAAATATTCCTTTTATGGTCACCAGAAATATTATTTCTGAATTCCTGTGATCTAAGATACTCTATCCTCTCATAGTTCTGAATACATGGAATCCTATTTCCAAGACCTTTCCAATGACTGCTCCCTTTCTCACTTTTGAACTTTGAGTAGAAATCTATGATCCTTTAAAACTTGTGTTTTTTCTCCGATGCACTTCTTGTGCATCAAATATCTTTTCTCTAAGATAATAGCTCTTAGATCTTTGTTGGAAACTACCATAAAGTTATCAGGTCTTCAGTACCTCTCTTGATGCAGGTATGAACAAGATGAAACTCATAGGCTTCCTTCCTAACCCTTTTTTCCTTCTTTAACATAGTTTTCTGGCACTAGCCCCTTTTCTTCATCCCTCAATTTGCATGTGACCTAAGGCTATGACCTAGTGCTATTAGATAGGCATTTATTTGAGGCTTTGAGAGATTCGGTCTCCAGAACTTCGACTTCATAAGTTATTTCTACTTTGTGCATTATTTCTCCTGAATGCCAAATTGGCGAACATGCGAAGTGGAGTGGATCTACGGTCCACAGCTTCCCGACATCCAATGACAGAGACTTTCTATGGAACTCTGGATTTGGAAGTTTTCAAAGTACCATCGAAAAGATCCACCGGAGTGTCGAACTGACAAATTCACAAACAACACATCAATGATCAGCGTCATTTTGATAACCAGCGACCATGATCAACTTTGGGAATACGACTTTAGGAGTTCTGAAATATCCATAATATCAATTCTCTCGGACTATCAAGTCTCTGGACTACCGCATCTGTTGTCACATGTCCTCCATGATCAACGGTTGAGGTAGACTCCGACCTTCAGGCCTTTGGGAGTCTTCACATATTGAACACAATTCCTCCAGAGTACCAAGTCTCTGGACCTTGGGATCTGACACCACGTGTCCTCCGGAACCAACGATCGAGACATACTCTGACCTTTGGGTATTTGGGAGTTTTCATACTTAAGAACTTGTTAACCAAGTTCCTCTAGAGTTTCAAGTCTTCGGACTGCAGGATCTGGCACCAAGCATCCACTGTGACCAAGTTACTATGGGACCAATCTAGTTAAGTACCTCACCATGGATTTTAACTACTTTATGTAACCATTAGGGGCCCCACCAACCATGTTCGAGAGGAGTGCCACATGGAAAAATACTAGAAGAATACACATGGCCAAATCAGGAGGTTGACACATGTCACATTCCAACTAAAATAATCATCTTCGACAGGTTCTTAACTCACTAAAACATTGCACACAACCCATGTGTCCACGTCATTTCAAGTGACATCAGCAAGCCACATCACTTCGATACTTTGGGCTTCGGGATATTCCACACTAGCACACTCCAATTATCCTTAATGTCAAACTATGAATAAGTTGATTTGTGGACACATGTCTCTATTAATGAACAGTCTAGATTAAATCTAGACTTCAAGAATTTTGGAGAATTCACATTAGCACACTTTATTTCTGTGAACGCCGAATTCACGAACTGCTTAACCTTTCGAGGTTGATGTACCACATCTTTCATCATATAAGATGGTAACATGTGGCCCCATGTGTCAAATTTCTTTTGGTCCAACAAGGTCATCAAAGTTACATTCTTATTAACACATGGAGGGACTAAGGAAGTCCATGTCACCCTAGGTGACGTCATCATGCCATGTCACTTTGGGACTTCGAGCTTCGAGATATCAGGAGAATTCACCTTAGTACACCACTTTTCTCCTGAACATCGAACTCCCAAACAAGTTGATCTGTCGACACGTGTATTTTTTAACAAACGATCTGGATGAACTCCAGACTTCAGGACTTTGGGAGTTTGCACCTTAGCACACTTTGTTTCTCTTGAATGATGAATTTAAGAACTGTTGTGAGATCTACGACTCGCAACCACCCATGCATAGATATAATGACTAAGATCTGTTTTTCATTGTTGTGCCTTACCTTATTCTCTTGGCTTGATCAAATGGTTTTGATCTAGACTTGGTCAAAACCAATGGTTAAGCACTTCTCCCTAGATATACGGTGTAGATCCACTTTGGGACTTTGGAACTTTGGGATTCAACCCCTTTTTCTCTATAAATCATAAACTTCGTCAAAGTCGTGAAGTCCAAAGGAATTCAAGGTTAACTTGCATGCACCTTTTTCAAGATCCGACGGTTGTGAAGGACCCTCATTCTCTCGAACAGATCCCACAACCCAACACCATGATTGTTGTGCTTTTTTTCTATGTCTCCATTCCTTAAACCATAATACCTCTTGAGATTCTGAACACATTCGAAGTGTTCTCTCAATGCCCTTCTGACACTTTGTACATCAAAACTCTCTGGAATTTTTACTCTAAATTACTCGTTCATGGATCATCCAGGTTCAGTGTTGAAACCATGGGCTTTGAACTTGAATTTTGTCGATTTAGACCACAATTCCTTTCCGAAAATTTTTCTTCAAATTCCACTAACATGGCCCATCCAGGATCAGTGTTGAAACCATGGATCTGATACCATTCTATAATGTCCCCCACCATCAACCTCTATTGGGTAATGCTACCTAATCAACTATATCTTTGCTACATCCCCAACCATAGACCAATAGGTCGGGCCATGCCACCAAAATAAACTTTAATTCTTTGATACCATTCTGTAACATTCTCGGACACCTATTCTGGGCCATTCTACTCCAGATAACACTTTGATACCAATTTGTAACATCCCCAGCCACCCAGGTCAGGCCATGCTACTCCTGATAATGCTCTGAAACCAATTTGTAACATCCCCGACCACCACACAGGCCAGGAAATGTCACTTAGTAAACATCTCTGATACAGATTTGTAGCATACCCATCCTTAACCTCCTGGTATATAATACACAAAGATACTTGCGGAAACATCATACACCTCCAAGCCACCTACACCAAGAAATGCTACCTCATAGAAATAACAATTGTCATGTTCATATATATATAAACATAAATAGACAACATATTCTGCTAATACACATATTAATGTAGAAATAACAATAAGCCTACGCATACAACATATACATGCATTACTCATCAATTATAACACATGTACAAATACAGAACATGTAAATGAACATACAAGTGGTACTTATCTTTTAATAGAAGTCCACCAATTGTGTGCAGACCTTCTACAAACCTCCCAGCCATAAACCACGCTTCTCATCACTCTCAACAGTGGTTCACCCTTGAGTTGGGACTAAACTCCACCGTGCAAGGAATTCCTAGGCTAGGCAAGGACAACAGGAAGTTGCACCAGTCTATAGGAAGGATTTCCTCCAAGGAGCCACCTACGCCCACAGATCACAAAATCTCATTCCCCAAATGTCAGTCCCACCCCAGGAGTGTACACCTTCATAGTCCAACATTCCATCGACTGTTACACCTCCCTTTCCTTGGGCTTCAACAATAGGCTAGATCAAGAATTCTCAAATATCTGCAGCTGCTATTGGAATTCCTCCTGGAGAACTCACTTCCTCAACAAACTCTCTCACTTGAAGAGAGTTTCTCATACGCATGACAACTTGTTTCTTCTATCCACGTTACTGACAACCTAATTATTTACTCCCACTCCTCAACACATGAGCATGGTGATGACAACAACAGAAATTGGACATGGAGGACGGTAATGAGAGAACAATACATAGGAAACTCGCAGGTTACAGGTTCCACAAGAGTAACCATTCGGGTGTGTAGCAGAGGTTCAGGTGTCTTAGTATTTGACAATGGTGGACTATCTCACTGCGTAATTTCTCAGTGCATCAGTGAGTTGTGGTAAGGGATGGCTAGCTTGGTCCGAATGGTGAGAATGGTGAGAATCCCCCCCTAAATCTGCATGTGTCTTGGATGACACTTGGCACTCTAGGAGCACGTTCCTCTCCAATTGGAACTCATTCCCCTCCCTAAAGGAACTTAGGATAAATTAATATCCTCTTTACATCATTTATAATAATGATTATATATTATTCTCTTGGGTTTAAGCTCTTAAAATTAGCCCTTTTTCCCCAATCTCTCACCCCCCTCCCTTACCCATCCTAGTGTATCTTAGTCCCCCATATTATTTCTTTATGGTTGGTATGCATGTAGCGATGTATAATTTTTATTAATGATATGCATAATTACATATACAAAACAGGATTTTGGCCTTAACATCCTAGGCTCTCTGGCCTAATCATGACATAAGGATACTAGCTTATTATAACTTGACTCACTAGCCTAAGAAACATGTTTACAATTCATAATTACAAATGGGTCTATATCGAAGGATATTACAAATGTGATGCTTCTGGAAAAGACATTGATGCAGTTCTCATGTAATATGGTAGACCTTTGTATTTCATTAGAAAAAAACAATATGATAGACACTTGGGCAAATATACCTATGAAAAGGAAATTTTGGCTAGTCTACATGCAATGGATCTATGGAGTCCTTACATTCCTGGGAAACACTTCCAAATTAAAATTAATCATCATAGCTTCAAATATTTATTGGAACAAAAATTTTATCCTCTAAGTAACATAGGTGGTTGGAAAAAATGTTTGGCCATGATTATGAGATCATTTCAATAAAGGGGAAAATGTGGTTTTTTATTCCCTTTCATTGAAAGATGAAGAAGAAGGGTCCCTCTTCTCACTCTCCTTCATTGTATTGGATTGGTTAAAGGTATTTTTCTAGAAATGGTTCCAATATCTCAAATTGTCTCGTCAATCCAACAATTTCAACAAGATCCTCATGCATCTTCAAGACAATCTTGGCACAATGAGGAGTTTCACTATAAAGGTCACCTGTATCTAACAAAGAAATATAACATTAAATCCATGGTGCTCTCTAAACTTCATGCTTCACAAATAGAAGGGAAATAAGGTTTTCACAAAACATATGAAAGGATCAAACATTATTTTTTCTAGGAAGGAATGAAACATGACATCCACACTATTGTGGTTGAGTGTGATACTTGTCAATGCAATAAGGGAGTAACAATTAAACTTCTAGGCACACTCCAACCTCTCCCTATTCCACCGTCTATATGGATGGATATTTCTATGGAATTCCTTGTCAGATTACCGAAATATGGAAGAAAAACAATCATCATGGTTGTAGTCGATCGCCTTTCCAAATATGCCCATTTCTATTCCCTCCAACACCCATTTACAACAACCACAATGGCTCAAATTTTCATAAATAATATATTTAAAGTTTATGGATTTCACCACTCTATTTTCTTTGACCATGATCCAACCTTAACCAACAAATTTTGGAAATAATTGTTCAAGGTCTAGGCAACCCAATTGCATGTCATCACAACCTATCATCCTCAAACTGATGGTCAAACTAAAGATATCAATAATTTCTTGAAAACATATTTTATGTGTTTCACATTAGACAAAAAAAATTAATGGGATCAATGGTTATCACTATATGAATGGTGATAGAACACATCTTACCATGTTGCAACTTGTATGTCTCTCTTTGAAGTGGTATATGGTCAAAATCCATTTTTTGTATTCTCCTACCTTCATGGTTTCTCCATGGTCTAGGAAGTCGACAACACCCTTACAGTTTGGGCTTCCATTCTTTGTACCCTCAAAGAGAATTTGATCATGGCTAAGAATTGAATGAAGCAACAAGCTGATCAAGGTCATCTAGAACGCCAATTTACAAAAGGGGATCATGTGTTTCTTCATATTCAACCTTATAAGAAAACATCCCTCAAAGTATATCACTGCAAGAAAATTGATCCCAAGTTTTATGGCCCTTAAAAAATTCTCAAGTGCATGGGGATTGTGGCCTACAAGTTATCTCTCCCTATTCACACAAAGATGCATCATGTTTTTCATGTTTTTTTCTTGAATAAGGTGATTGGAGCAAATTGTAGGACTCAAACTAGTCTCCCTGAATTGGATGAAGAAGGTTCCATTTGGTGGCATCCTCAAACATTCTTGGACCACCATGAGCATTGTATTTGTCATTGTATAATCAAAAAATTTCTAGTTATTTGGAAGGACACACAACTGGTGGATGCCAAATTGGATTTGACTACCATTCTGCAACAATTTACACATCTCAATCTTTGAGGACAAGGATGTTGTTTCCATGGGGTATTCATTGAGTGAAATTGTGACATATCATGTTCTCTCATGGGTTATTAAACAATAATACTAATTTCACTAAATATTGACAAATACCTCCCAAAATCCTTTTGTTGAACCCTCTTCCCAATAAAAAAAAACCTTTTTTTTACTAGATACCCCTTTTTATACCCCCCAATACCTGTAAAACCCCTAATACCCCACCCCCGCACTACCTACAATATATTAAATTTAATTTTCACAATTGAAAAATCGCCTTTGTGAATGAACATGATGATGTATTGTTCAACAAGGTGAAACCCCATGGTTTTTCCATGGGAGGGCATGTTAGGGTCCTAACCTCCCTAACGCCTCAAGTATATAGAATAATATGCTCTTCTATGTAATAAATGCCAACACTAGTAAATAAGGCCCATGTAATAATGTGAACATGCCTAATGTAAGAAGACTTAATATAGCGTTCCTCTTCTAGAAACATCTTCCTCTAGAATGTTCTCTAGAAGACTAAACTAGTATAAATAGGAGTAGAAAGCATGGAATTTTTTTTACTTGAGAATCATTTTGTACTTGAGCTCTACTTTGTTGGAGGTTTCCCCCTCAAAAAGGCAAGTCAACTTGGATATTGATATAATAATGGTATCATTTTTGGAATCAATTGTGTCACTGTGCTCTATATTTTTATCTTTCTGTTGATAATTTTTATAGCGATTTTGTTTCCGCTCTGCATAATACATTTGGTACCTTATAGTTTGATACCACATTTTTTTTCTTATTAGATAAAAAAAATGGCATAGATCACAACCTCAATCTCTTTGACAAATCCATTAATGTATACATGTTAACAAACATCTACCACATAAAATAAATATTATGAACAATTTTGATAATTTTTGTGTGTGTAACACCAAATTTTGACTTAGGCAAGAAAACTATAGTACGACCTATTGTAATTATTTTCTTATTATCTATGGAATTTTGTTAGAATGATGATATTTTTTATATGGATATGTGGATCTACATATATGTAAATGTTATGAATAGTTATTGTTTATGTGATTAATGATGGATTTTGTGTGATTTACTTCTAGCATGCAATTTTTAAATCAAAGATTTTGGTACATCGATAGTAGTATAGATTATGTTGAAACCAATCAATATATACCATGCACATGATAAATTACTAGTTACTTTACATTGTTAAATGATGAGTAAAATTACAATCACATATAGGTAGTTTTATGGTTATGCATGATCTTATGTTGTAAACTATCCTATAGGTTGGATGGGATAAGTGATAGCTAGATTAGTGTGATACCAAAGTGATATATTTCATGGACATCGAATGAAAAATGGTATGCTAGGAAACATTATTATGTTATTAAATTATTGGTTCAATACATTTCTATGGTATTTAGGAAAGTGTATGTTTATAAATAGCATGGTTTCCCAAACTAGTATTCGATGGAAAAACTGTAAGAACAACAACAACCCCATACTATGGTCAATGGCATGGTGTTTACCATGGTTCTATTAGGAAGGGTGGAGGTATTTCCCATTGTTTATCCTTCAAAACTTGGAATCATGAGAAGGTTGTGTTAAGTTATGCTTCCATAGATGTTTGATGGCAATTATCAGTTTCCTACTAGGGAATCTTGGTCAAGATATTTGACACTTCCACTTATGAGTTCCATCTAGAGTTAGGTCAAAATAGTTGATGCTTCAACATACTCCGTAGAGGAAAGAGTAACAAGTGGAAGATGGAATTAGGTTAGGGAGGAACTTGCAGGGATGATTTTAAGGATGGAAATTTATTTTAAAATGTATAAACCTTGGCGAATCATACTAATCCTTCATATGGAACTATAAATGTTTGGCGATATTTTTATAAAAAAATTCAAATTTTTAAGGATTTTATATAGTTTGTATAAAATTTTGGCGATTTTTAAGGTAAAATAATTTTATCCTATAGAATTTGTGCAAATCATTTTTAGCATAGAGAATCTTTTTTGGGGAAAAAAAATGGAAAATTAGCCCATGAGCGAAATTTAGCCCCTAAAATCATCCATGGCAGGAAGGATGATTTGATGCAGTTGAGAATGTTGTTGGGAATTAGAAATGTAAATTGAGTTCCTTAGTTCATTTTGTATATTAAGTCCCTTCAATGTATAAAATTATTTCTTAATTAATTTATGATGATATTAGTGTAATATTCAATTCATATTTTTTTTTTTGAATAAAAAAGTGGAGCCTGCTATATTAGATAGACAAAAAAATTATAGAGTATACAAAAGAGTAGGTCTGGAGCCACCCAAAATGCTGCTGATTTATCGGAAACCAGCATATATAGAGGGCGAGTAGCAGTAGCATGAAAAGCATAATAGCAGTGTGGCATCTGTCCTGCCCGTAGGAAACCAGGACAGATGTCAAATGGTCTAAGTGCACATAAAACATTAAAATCATAAAACTGGAACTAAGATAGAAAATAAAGAAACCTAGGTGCCGGGTGACCTGTCATCCTTGCTGGCCTTCCTCGTGGTCCCTGCCAGGATGGCAAAATCTTGTGCACAGAGGGGGCATCTCCGTTTGGCTGGCGCATTGGAAAATGCATCAAGGAGCATATCCATGCGTTGGCCCATGAGGAGAGCCCGATATTCCAGATCCAATAGGTGCCCACGAATGTCAAACATCAAAGCCAGGTGCTCGTCCTGGATGAGCGAATTATGCATGCTGCCACCCACATCCTCAGCCGCTTCAGAACCCGCTTCGAGCCCCTCCTTCTCCACGTTAGCCTCTGCGCCCTTCAAGCCTGCGTCGATCGCCTGTGTATCTTGGAAACTGCAAGTATCATCACCAGGCCAGGGAATTTCCTCCACTATATAGCCGGGAGTATCATCTATCAGGGTCGAAGTGGGTTTGCAAGCCTCCTGGTGGGTCACCTCACGAGTCTGCAATAAAAACGACATGTCCTCCATGGACTGGTCTTCAACCACAATGCAGGGGGGAAACTCCTCCTCCGGACCAACTTTCTGCAAAGCTTCCGGCGTGTTCCCTTTGCCGTTTCGATTGCAACCAACACCAGGCTCAGCTATGATGGCTAGCCGCGCCGGTCTTTCAGCCCTGGTTTTCTTTCTGAGAATGGACGTCGCCAGTGCTAAGGCACGTTCCAATTGTTCCTTACGACGCCTCTGTGCCTTATGGGCCTCCCATGTCACGCCACGGCGAGGTCTGCCTCGCTTCCTGGCCATGAAGAAGGAGCAGGGCAAGTACAGGTGAAGGTCAATTGCCCTAGGACAGCACGAATGAAATTGTAAGTTGAGATGCGAAGCGCAGGCGAGCGTGCTCTGTCTCGAGGCGGTCAATAAGAGATGCAGCAAGAATGTTGGACCGCAACAGAGCAACCGAGCAATAAGCCAAATGCCAAGTCACACCAGAGCGTCACAATGAATACTAGACACAAAGAGAATTGGCCTACACCCGAGCATCCAAGCAGAACTCAGAGCTGAGGTGAGTGCAGACCCTCCCTGTCCGGGCAAACTGAAAGCCAAATGATCTAGAGCCGAGACCATCCTCCTTCCTTTAACTCTTGCCATCCCGGGAACACTGCGATTGTAAATGCTCGCTCGCGGGAAGGGTCTCTCTGTCCTGCCCCTGCAGCTATATCCGTCCTCCATGGTTAATACAAGCGCGTGGGTGGCGGCTGATGGCATTTATGCCGGAGCCGAGTGGAAGTCCACCTGTGGCCCCTGAGCGATGTGTCACCCCATCCGGGGCTGGGAGATCTCTGCAAGCAAGGTCTCTGCAGAACCTGGAGAGGTCTGTTTCTTCAGAGTCGTGGGCTTGCCAGTATATGAGTTCTGCATTGGTGTCAATCCCTACATTTGCCAAGTGATCCGCAATCTTGTTGGCTTCTCGCTTAACATGACAAGGGATTAAAGTAAGATTGGGGTTGATAATACCGCCAAAATCCTCCAAAAGACCTGAGAGTCTCCAGCTGGGTGAGATCCGCCAGGGGGGCTTGCCGTGAAGGATTTTGGTGATGAGTTGGATTATAACTTGAGAGTCTCCTTCAATAACCAGTCGATGAAACTGATGATGAACTGCTGTTTGGAGGCCTCTCACTAGGCTTGTGAGCTCCGCCACGTTGTTTGTATTTTCACCCAGAAAACCAGTGATCATATGAATAATCTCTCCCATGTGGTTCCTAAGGATGGCCCCAAAGACGGCAGGTCCAGGGTTTCCCTGGGAGGCCCCATCAAAGTTGATCTTGAAAACACCAGGTGGGGGTGGGGTCCAGTGCGTGGGAATGTTGTCTTTCCATTTTTTGGACCTCCCTTGTGGCTGTATGCGAATTTGCACGTTCCAGCCTTCTAGAATGATCTTTTCCTCGGGCTTGCATTGCGTGTCTTCATGTGACCAGGGCTGGCTATGAATAGTTTCTCGGATGAGCCGCTTGACCCCTTCCCAAGTGTTGGTAGGGGGGGACTGTCTGGCATTGAAAGTTTTGTTGTTCCTTTCTTTCCATATGGACCATAAAGTAAAACCCGGGAGTAATTGCCATATACGCTGGAGAATTGGGTTGTGGAAGGAGGTTGTTTCCCAGTTGACTAAGGTATCCCTTATACTTCCTCGGTTTCTCTGTGAGCGTCGCATGGCTTGGGCACCCAAGTCCCAAACCTGCTGACTATAGTGGCAGGTATTGAGGAGGTGTTCCATGGTTTCCTCGTTCTGCTGACAAAGGGTGCACCGGGAGGGGCCTGTGAAGCCTCTCTTGCGTAGGTTGTCCCATGTGAGGATACGATTTTGAACTGTGAGCCAAAGAAAAAGGGAAACCTTGGGCCACAGAAAGGGTTGCCAGACTCTGTTCCATATTGAATTGGGGATCTGGTTTAGAGGATTTCCTTGCAAATGGTAAGCTTCTTTGACCGAGAAAGTGCCAGATGTGGAGTGTCCCCATCTGAGAACATCCGGTCCATCTTTATTTGGAATTTTCCGGGTTTGCATGCATTCCTGCCATGGTAGAAGATCAATCTCCTCCGTAATTTGTAGCTCTGTTCTAGTGGTTTTCCATTTCCTCCAGGATTGCCTATCTTGAGTTGGGATCCAAAAATCATTGACCCTCTGGAGTCTGCTTTGTTGTAGCTTGGTCTTGATGTTATTAAGGATTTTCATATCCTCAAGAGGGGGTAGCTGTTGCCATGAGTCCTGCCAGAAGAGTGCACTTTCACCATTTCTTATCTCCCAGAAGGCATGCTGCTGTATTAGGGGGCGATTTCGCCAGGCTGTGTTCCAAATGTTGGAGCCATGCACCTGTTCGTTAAATCTTATTAGTTGGTTGAAGTGATCGTTCGGGGTGTAATTTTGTTTCCACATCTTCGCCCAGAGTTCTTGCGGATGTTGCAACCACCTCCACCACATCTTGGCTCCCATGACTTGGTTCATCTTCCCCGGATCTCGGATTCCCAGCCCTCCTTGCTTTTTAGACTTGCAAAGTTTATCCCATCCAACTAGAGCCYATTTCCTGTTGTTCTGATTTCCCTTCCATAAGAAATTGCGCTGAAGRCTTCTGATGGCCTTGATGACCGATGTGGGCRYGACCAGTGCAGTGAAAAGATAAGTGGGYAGAGCTTGGAGAACTGACTTGAGCAGGACCARTCGGGCTGCGATATTCAAAGGTCTGAAAGTCCAATTGTTYAGCCTATTGGAAATGGATAATAATAGAMTGTCCCAAGAAATAGATTTCGCAGATTCACCTGTTAAGGGAATGCCTAAATAAGTAGAAGGGAGGGCGCTTCTGGCAATACCAARCAGACCGGAGAGGTGTGCCTGAACTGAGGCTGGCGTGTTAAAGAAAAAGAGTTTGGATTTATCCAGGTTAAGCATCATACCTGAGGCGTCCGAAAAATCAGAGAGGATCGAATTAAGCTTGGTGGCTTCTCTGACCGTGGGAGTATTCATGAGGAGTGTGTCATCGACAAATTGGCTATGTGAAGGTGTCGGGTGTAGATTATGGAGTGGCAGTCCAGTGAGTGAACCTTCCAGGACCGCCGCTTTGAGATAGCGGCCTAAGCCCTCCGCCATGATGACAAAGAGGAAGGGGGAAAGGGGGTCTCCTTGCCTGATGCCCCTAGTGGAGTGGAAAGGTCGGGAGGGAGTGCCATTGATAAGGATTGAGAAGAAGGCAGAGGAGGTGAGCTTGAGAATCCAGTCCACCCAGTGGCTGACAAAGCCAAAGGATTCTAGAACCGATCTCAGATACTGCCAACTTAATCTATCAAAAGCTTTCGAAAGGTCAAGTTTGATAAGCATACCTGGTATTTTGAGTGTTTTCAGGGAGTGGATGACCTCATTGGCCAGTATGACACTGTCCATGATTTGTCTTCCCTCCACATAGCCAGATTGCTCATTAGAGATGATGGTCGGCAGGATCAGCTTGAGGCGATTGGCAATGACCTTTGTGATTATTTTATAGATGACATTGCAAAGGGAGATTGGTCTGAACTGCTTCGGGTTAGTGGCGCGCTCCTCCTTGGGGATGAGAGTGATGAATGTCGCGTTCAAAGCAGAGAGAACTTGGCCGGAAGTTCAGGATTCTTCTACTGCCTTCCAGACATCCTCCTTGATCATGTCCCAGCAGTGGTGGAAGAAGTCCATTGTGAATCCATCAAGGCCGGGTGCCTTACCTGTAGGCATGTCCTTTGCTGCTGAATCCACTTCAGACTGAGTAATAGGCCTTGATAGTGCCATGTTCTGCTCAGAACTGATCAGCTTGGGTATATTCTGAGTGACTTTCTGGATGGCTTCTTCCCTGTGTGTGTTGGTCTCTGTGAGGAGATCTTTGTAGAAGGAAGTGAGAACTTCCTCTATTTGATCATGATCTCTTATTGGGTTTCCCTGTCCATCCTCCAGCTGGGTGATGCGATTGATGTATCTGCGATGCGTCATCGCCCTGTGGAAGAATTTAGTGTTACGCTCCCCTTCTTTAAGCCACTGGACTCTAGACTTTTTCCTCCATAGGATTTCTTCCTGTTCTCTGCATAATTCTAAATCCGTTATAAGTTTCTCCTCTTCCTTTGCCAAGTTCTGAGTTCGGCTCCCTGTTATGAGTGTTCGTTGAAGTTCCTCAAGCTGGCTTTCAATTTCCCTTTTCCTGAGAATGATGTTTCCAAAGGTGGATTTGTTCCACTCTTTTAAGAGCAGTTTGAAATTTTTGAGGCGCTGTTGGAGCTTGTACATATGAGTGCCATGATCGATTTCTGCCTGGGCCCACCAGTAGTGTGCCAGTTGATTAAAGTCTGGGTGAGAGAGCCAGAACTTCTCAAAGCGGAAGGGTTTGGGCCTGGTGGGGAATCCTGGGTCCAGACAAAAGACTATGGGCCAATGGTCCGACCCTGATTTAGGGAGGATATTTGCTTCCATTACCTGGTCACTTTCAATGAGGGCTTCTGACACTAAAAAGTGGTCCAGCCTACAGGCCACATGCTGGGGCCCTATTCTTCTATTGGACCAGGTGAAAGTTCCATTCCGGGTTTCTATATCGACCAGATTTAATTGTTCTATTAGGGTTTTGAACTTACCATTGTCCTGTTCCAGCCGTTTAATTCCTCCGGTTTTCTCCTCCAGAGTAAGGATCATATTGAAGTCGCCTCCAATGATCCAATGCGGCGAGTGTATTAGGGTTTGAACATATTGAAGGGTTTGTATAAATATCTCCTTGTCTTGGAGAGATTGCGGTCCATAAACATTTGTTATGGCCCCTTCCATGGAAGAGGTTGTGACTCTGAAATAGGCTGTTAGAGTATCTTTTGTAGAGAAGGGGTGAATTAGAGTGACCATTTGTGGGTTCCAGAGGATGGCCAGTCCTCCTGCCGCACCTACAGAGTCCTGAAAAAGGAATTCCCCATTTCTCCAGCTGCTCCTGAAGATACTTTCCGCCTCCCGTCCGGCACACTTGGTTTCCTGCAGTAGTAAGATATCTGGATTCTCTGCCTTGATACTTTCTCGGAGGATCCGCTGCTTGGATCTTCCATTCAGACCTCTAATGTTCCAGGATATAGTATTCATCATGAGGATGGTGGGGGGGGGTGGAGGTTTCCCTCTGATAGCCTCTGTATCTGACCTGAGTTAATCATTAAGTGCCCTGCCTCCCGAATGAGTTGTTGGGCTGGTTTGCGTCCTTGCCTCTTACTTTCCTTGGTAGTTTTCTTGGGCTCAAGGTTGGAATCTGAAGAGATACCCAATCTAGCTGTGGATCCTGCCGTGGAGTCGGTGAACACTTTGTGCACTTTCCTGAGTTTCTCTACTAGAAGATGTTGCAGATCCCTTTGGTTGAGGGCCTCCTCCAGTTTTTCTAGGTCTATTTCGGCCAAATCCGTTTCATCAATAAGCATGATGGTGTCTTCGTCCTTTCCTGATTGCGCTGACTGAGTGGTTGCCTTTGGATGAGTTGTCTGTTGCAATTCAGGACTTTTACCTTTCTCTTGCATTGATGCTTGAGATGGGTTCTGTAATTCCACTTCTTTTTGTACCTGATTGAGAGCCTCAAAGGAGTTCTTGGAAGGGGCCTTTGGAGCTGAACTCTGGTTCTATTTTTTTTGCGTGTTCTTTCGCTTGCCTGTGACGTTGGTAAAGCCATCCTTCTGCTTGGCGTCAGCTGGTTTAGGGGCTGAGGCGTTCAAGGGGCAGTCCCTGAACAAGTGACCGTGCTCATGGCACTTTCTGCATCTGAAGGGTATGTGTTCATAATCGATTGTCTGGTTCCAATCCTCGTCCTGGTATTCCAGTGTGATGGATCCCGGTAGGGGTTTTGAGATATCCATGTAAACGCAAATACGAGCATATGAGGTGTATTTCCTTATCTTCGTGGCTTCTGAGGTTTTGACATATTGTCCCACCGTGTTCCCTATACCCATTAAAATTTCTTCCAGCCAAAATTCCTGGGGCAGGGAATACAGACGTATCCAGATCGTGGCTCTTGAGAAGTCCTCTTGCTCTGGGCTGAATCTGTCAGTCCAGAACCTTAGGAATAGACCTGCTGAATTGTAGAAGTATGGTCCGTTGTCGAATATTCTATCCTTATCTTCTAGGTTATATAGGATAATTGTAAAAAAGCCCTTAGAGCTGAGCTGTACCTCATAATCCCCTTTAGGGTTCCACCAGTCCTTTATCCAACGAGCGAGGTCTTTCTTAGTGGGCCAAAGTCCCAAAAATTTGCCTATTAGTGCGTGGTCCGTCATAAACTGGGTGTGTTCCCCCACCCTTGTCGATTTGATATAATAAAGAGGAGGTTTTTCCAATTGTGGGATACACTTACCTGGCAGCCAGTTTTTGGAAGATTGCGGGTTGGATGAGCTAGGTTCGAGATCCATTTCTTTGCCAAGACTTTGTTCCTGGGAGAATAGCTGCTCTCTCAAGTGCACCGGTGGCTCAAAGGCAGGTCTCTTTGCACGGGTGCCAGTTCTGTCGTTTGTTGCCATGTCGTTGTACGAGGGGGGTTTCCCCCCCTCTCCCGTGCTCATTGTGAGTGGAGCAGGAATCCTGTGAGATGCGAAATAGCAGAACAGCAAGGTGGGGGGCCGTGCTCTGACGTCAGAGCACTCAGCATACAAAAAACGAGGTCTGGTTCTTCAACTCAGACGGAAGTTCGGCGCGCTAGGGTTCATCCTTCTCTTGCTCTTTATTTTGTTTATTTTGAAAACATAATATTCAATTCATATTGGATTGTCCTAACTGATGAATTATTGTAATTATTTTAGTCTAGATTACTTAATGACGCATTACTAGATTTATTGTACTACCTACCTGGTTGTGAGCATATAAGAATGATCCATTAAAGGAAATGATTGATTATCATTAATAAATAAATGATGTATGTGTATGTTATACATGCATACATATCTTGCACACGTACGCTAGTACAATTTCTAGATGTATTATTTGTTGAAACAAGTTATTAATTACTTAAGTAATGATTGAATAACTATGGAGATTAAATTGCATAGGTGAATATCTAGCTGCATTAAATTTTCTCCTTGAATTGATTCAATGGTTGGCATGGTGCATTGAATGAGTTTGGTGGTTGTCATGTTTTAGGGAAAATATTTATGTTTTAATGGTAAACTTATGTGACAAATTGTGAAAATGACTCACAACTTTATTTATTGTATTGGTACTTTAGTAAAATAATTTAATATTGTATTTTAATATTACCGTTTTCAAAATATTTAGAGTGGGGGGGTAGGTGACCATTCATGAGAGTGGTTGATGAAAATTGGGAAGGGGGAAGGAAATGGATCTCTCAAAGGGATAAGGAGGTTTGGGAAAGTAGGAGAAGGGGATAGGTTTTGGAAGGAAATACTTTGATCAATGAAAATAAGGATTGTGAATTGTTAGGAACCAAATATCAAGATAGCATAGAAAAACCTCAAAATAAGTACTCAATGCCTTGAAAAAGAGAGAATTTTAGATAATAAGGCTCTTTGGGGGGGAAACCTCCTTATACATCACATGAATTTCCAAAAACAATATGATTCCAAATGAAAAGGTCTCCTTGGTATATATAGGATACTAGGAGGTACCATTACAACAAATGGACCCAAGCTGACATAAATAAAATAACATTACTAATGTATTATTCCCTAATTAAGGGGTAATGTTCCACTATTTAGGCTTAACTTTCCCCTCCTCTTCAGGAAAGTGTTGTCCGCAAAAATTGAGTAATTATCGATGCTTCTATATAAAAGACTCATCTTCCCAAGTGGAATCTTCAACAAGTAGTTTCCTCCACTTAATGAGATACTCTGAAATGGATCTATTCCTCAGCTAGAGAATTCTTGTGTCAGTGATAGCCTCAGCCTCCAATATGATTTTTCCTTCCTTGTCAAGTTATGGAAATATAGTTTGAACTGGGAACTTGTCACCTATCACCTTCTTTAATCATGAAACATGGAAAACTAGGTCTACTCATGGAGATGCAGGAAACTCCAATTTGTATGCCATAGTACCAATGTTTTGCAACACCTTATAAGGGCCATAGTACTTTGGTGATAATTTATTATCCTTCTTGGATTTCTCAAGGGACATTTGTTTGTATGGTTGGAGTCTTAAAAACACCCAATCCCCTACTTCGAAACTTCTTTCACTACGATGTTGATCTTCTTGTTGTTTCATGAAATTTTGTGTCATGGTTAGGTTGTCCTTTAATATTCGGATAACTTATTGTTGATGCTCGATGTGATCTCCCACTGCTTGAACCTTAGATTTTTCTTTTAGAGAATAAGTGTTGGAAGGAGGGTGGTATCCATAGAGTGTTATAAATGGTGTCATTTTTGTTGCAGTATGAAAGGAAGTGTTATACCACCATTCTTCCAAGGGTAACCATTTGAACCATTGTGTTTGTTTATCAGAGACAAAGAAATGAAGGTATCCTTCCATAAAGTTTTTCACTATCTTGGTTTGTCCATCAGATTGAGGATGATAGGATGAGCTATGAGCCAATTGAGTACCCAAACAAGAAAATTATTTTGTCCAAAAATGTCCAGTGAATATGGAATCTTTGTCACTTGAAATACTCTTTGGGCTTCCATGTAGCTTTTGAATTGTCTCCATGAATGTCGTGGCAACTGTACTAGATTTTAAGGGATAAGAGAGTGCAAAAAAGCATGTTTAATTGGTCAATCTATCAATAATGTAATGACCGGATTTGAATTAACGTTTAAATTTCTACCAAATTACTGTAATTTCTATAAGCTTTATAAAGAAGTAAAATTCTCATAATTTTCAAAATTATCTCAACACTTACGTAAGTAAAATTTAGCAATAAGTAATAAATCTAAGTAAAAAATCCATAAATTTGAATTTAAATACCTCAACTCTGATGCTATCCGCAGCTTGCTCCCTTCGCTTTCTTCCTTAGGAAACCACCCAAAACCAACCTCCCTGCCGACTAGTAGCACCTAGCCCTAGGATATCAATGGATATCCTAGCCCTCTGAGCCCAAAACCTCCGCAGCCCCCCGGTGCACTGTAAATTCCACTGTAAATTCACTCTGTCCAATACTGTCCAATACTCCAAGCTCTCCCCCCAAATCCTTTCTCCCCTCTCGTAAATGAATAATCCTCTCCACTCCTTTCTCCCCCCCCTTATTCCTCCTTCACCGCCCCCCTACATTAACTCCCACCTAACTCTTTATTACACCTTATCCCCCCACCATTAATACCCTTATCCATTCATTCATTACTTATCCTAAC
>ML778438.1:60694-74926 GCA_009831015.1 Picea engelmannii | reverse complement strand
ACGACTCCACCACCGTGGATTGATGTTCGGCCTGGTGATTATTAACTGCTGCGTGAATATGGTGGTTGCTACTTACTCTCCCCATCAACACCTTTCCTTCTCTATGCACGAACCCTGATTGTAACTCCGGGCAGTCACGCTGGTAATGGGGTCCCCCGCACCCCCAACAGGTAACACCCGATTGAACCTATGCATTGTTATGTGTCTGTCTTTGAAATGAGTTCCTTCCCCTGGAACCCCTGCCCCTGCTCACTGTCCCCTGAGATGGTCGTGGTCCTATCTGCACCATTGGCGATGAACGAGATGCTGCACTCGCTGCCATTGAAATCCCTATAGCTACTATTCTTGGCGTGAATCTATTACCATATGGCGGTGGCCTTGATCCCCCTCCCCTAGGAAATGTCCGCGGGGCCTTTCCTACGAATCCAGGGCGATGCAGAAATGTCGATCTTGCACCCCCAGTCAAGTTCATATGTTCTTCCACGTAACGCGCACTTTCCACCACCTCCGCTACTGAAGATGGCTTCCACATCCTCACCATAGCTCTCATCCTGGGGTTCAATCCATAGATGAAACGCTCTGCCTGTCGTTGGTCACTATCCATATACGACACATATTTGACCATTTCCATAAACCTGATCTCATATTCTTCTATCGTTTTGTTTCCCTATATTAAGGCATGAAATGCCCCAACTTGTTGCTCCTCGTAGTACGCCGGTAGATATTTCCTCCTGAACCTTTCCTCGAAAAGTTCCCAAGATACCGTGTCTTGGGTAAGGTGCAGTTGTCTTTCCAGGTTACCCCACCAATTCAAGGCGATGTCCCTTAACTGAAAAATGGCGATCTTTGCCTTTGAGTTGGATGCATATTCCCTTAGGGAAAAACACCTGGTCATGCCTTCCAACCATGCTTTCGCGCGTTCACTGGCGCGACCTCCGGAAAACTCTGGAAGTTTGATATTTTGCAACTCTCGCGTGATGTCTTCAGGTGGAGGTCCTCCCCTTGAATCCCTCGATGCTTCTAGATTACCCGCTCCAGACGGTGGGGGTTCCACTTCAGTTCCTGCCGGTTGTCGCCCCTTTAAAGTCTCGTTGATGGCTTCCAACGAGTGCAGTATGAGGGTGAGTTCGGGTGATGGTGGTGGTGGTGCTGGCGGTGCTTGCGACGACGCTCCCCCGCCTCAACCTCCTCGAGTCCTGACCATCCTGTGTGCTTTGACCTGTGTCAACCAAAGTTGTCAGGGTGAGTTCCAGGATGTTTTAAATTGGTGCTACTAAACTTTAGAAATGGGGTTAGGTGTAAGTTTTCTTTACTTGTCTATAAACATACATTACTCCATTAGGGGATTGGCTTGGTTAGGGTTAGGTTTAAGCATCTAAGATTCGTTTCTTCGCCCCTACGAAAACAACTATTGGTTTTCTGCCCTATAGCTACGTTAGCCTTGCGCCTCTATGCTTACGCTCCTAGTGCATATGTCGCCTCGTTCCCGCTTGTGCTAGTCTGAGCCCTTTTAGTTTACTCTTACAATTTGACTAAAAATAACTTCCTTGCTTATGTTTATTAATTTGCACCGAGAAGCGTACACCTACTGACAATGGGCACAATCAATGATCTTTTAATCTTAATTAACCTAAAACCATTATCTGATGGCTATGTATTGAAGATGCTGGCATATTCCTAGTCATCCTCCAATATCAATGGGTCCGATTTATCATTCATAACTTTCTTGCATTTATCACATCATCCGTTAACATGTTTACTTTTTTTAACATTTACCTAATCACATAAAAAAAATTCTTTAAGGTTATATAATTACTATGTTTAACAATTAAATAAGATAAAACCGCGGAATCTAAATAATTATCCCCATCTTCCAGCCGCGTTTCTGCGTTCGCCAGCGCTATGTACCTTTCGGCACTAGTGTTCTTCTTAAGGTGCTTTACTTGGTGGGTGGTCTTGGGTACGACAACTAAAGTATTTATAAGTAAACTTATTTGTAAAAGAAGCAACGGATGGTGCATTGGTAGGGCGGATTTTGTAAAGACTCGACCGGTGGAAGGAGGTCTGAGGTTCAATCCTCGCGCACTCCATAAAATTTATACTTAGCCCTAACTAACATTTTATTAAGATAAATAACTTAACTTAACTTAGTTAATTAGTTAATTAACTTAATCTTAACTTAACTTAATTAGTTTAATACTTTAATTATTTTTTACTTAATTTAATTTAGCTAATTTAACTTAATTTAAATTAATTAATTTTTCTTAATTTAATTTGAAATTTAAATACCATAATAATAAAAAAAAAATTTAATCTTATTTTAGAAATAAAAAAAAATTAAACCCTTAATTTATTTTAATTAAAATAATAATAAATAAATAAATAAAATAATAGGAGGCCCACGTTTTATTTCTCGTGAGGCGTTGGGCGTTGGCATGTGGCATGCGGCATGCGTTGTGTTCGCATGCATGCCTCGTGTACGCTGGTGGGAAAACAATTATCATCATGCTGGGCCATCGATCGTTGTGTTCTCTATGAGGACTAGAGAGAATGGAAACAGCCTATTGTTTGGTTCCAGGATACCACAGATACTACTGCAATTAAGTTATTCTTGAAGAATATACATCCTGGCATGAGAGATGCTTCTTTAAGGCCGCTTGGAAATCCAAGACTACCAAGTTCCAGGCCTAATTTATTTGGAGAGCCGATGAAAGTCATCATTTCGCCCAGCCATGCTGTGGAAGAAGCTGTGAATTGGGCTCTAAATGGTGGTCCTGATCCAGATATTACAATACACATGAGACTGCGTGCAAGCAGGTATTATTATTCTCTGTCAAGTTCTGTTGTTGGAATTGGAAAACTTCAAAAGATTATCCGCTCTTGGCATGAAATTTTTTTTTATATCATGTTTGCAAGAATTTTTTTTTTTTTAGTAATGGGGCGTAGATTCAGTCTGACCCTTCTAAAACATGATCAGATCACTTAATTTTGATGTAGTTATGACTGAATGCCCTAAGAATCTAAAACTATATTGCCGTGTATCTCACAGAATTATTTAGTTATTGCATTCAAAATATTTACTAAATCTTTCATCCCTTGACCTATATAAATGCATTCTTCCTATGCCTTATCGATCTAGGATCTCTCATGTTGACAATGGTAATTGCCTCTCCAACTAGCCATTTTTCAGACCTGTGCGATGCATCTGGTTTCTAACCATTTCTCCACCTTCGTTTCTACTTTAGTTTAAATTAATGGTTAAGGTTTAGTGTTTGCGCTGCGTGCACTTGTGTGTTTACTGTTGGTTTGGTGCTAACTCTTGGTGTTGAATGCGCTGTGATGGCGTTGCTTTGTGTGTTTGCTGTTCGTGGGGTTTGCCCAGAAACCTTCTGTTCCAGAATCAGAAAATCCAAAGAAGAAAATAAAAAAAAAAAAATCAGAAAATCTCTTCCTTCTTCTGGAGCTGCAATGTGATGTCATCCATCAGATTCTCGTGTTATTGATCAAGACATGGATATAGCCACCAAACCATTCTACAACTTCTTTGACAGCAAGCTTGATACTTTTTTTTTTTGGATCACTAATATCAGCATGCACAAAGTGGAGGGGTTAGGAGGGGTTATTAAGAAGCACGAAATAGAGCAGAGCAGAGTGTGGGAATTTTTTTCTTCTTCTCACAAATCAGTCTCTCTGAGGCCATGGTTGCCTCTGATAAATCGAGAGTTGGCATTAGAGATGCATTCGGCTCCATGTTATCGACGGATATCCTCATTTTGGTGGCCATTCTCGCATTTTCCATCCGGCTTTTCTCGGTTATTAATCAAGACATGGATACAGCCACCCAGGAAAAATTGGGATATATACAAACAGATGTTGAGCTGGGGGTTTGATTATTATAAAGCAAATATATTGAGCTCTCAGGTTTCACGTCCTCCATATCTAGTTCAATGTAACTACTATGGCAGCAGAAAGAGACGTTGCTCTACGACTCTAGCATTCGATTAACTCAGTTCAGTCTTGCACTTTAAAGTTTAAAGATCCATATACAAGAATTACTGCGCATGCAACAAGACAAATGATGTAATATAAACTTTAATACTACACATAATAAAATAGAGAAAACTAAAGCATTAGATAATATGTAACTTATTTTATGATTACTGAAGATTCAATGAGAAAAAGCCAAAACATAATATGTCTTAATGTCAAAATATATGTTTGTTTTCTCCAGTTTGATTTATGTTTTCACACATTCTGCTTTAATAATCCATGTCAGTGTGTAGATTAGTATTACTATTTGTTAGGTTACGCCTTGTGCTCTGTCCTTTTAATGACTGAAGAGGAATGCAAGATTCATTAGATTGTTCATTCCTTGAGAAATTGATTGGGAATCATGTTTGAATGCAAAACCCAGTTTTAATACCCTTCTAGGCAAGTGCAAGAACCCGCCTGAKTCATACAATGTTTATCAATCCMCTMTCATGGTMGTGCTGCCTCACAAAATGTAATTCAAAATAGCYAGTTTAATAAATTTGGGGCGCACCWGTAACTCATCCCTCCATGAARGTCTGCCTACTCTCTGAYAGACTTCGCAGGCTAGAAGTTAAGTTTAGCAGAATATTGGAATGCTTACTCATAGATCTGAAAATTGTGTAATTGAATTTTTCATTGATAATATTTGATTTTTKTTTTGGAATGTTTATTCTCTATTAATATTATTTGTTTGAATAACATTAATGGAGAGGTTTCCACGGATTGCTTATTTTTACTTCAGTAATTTGTTTTGCATTATTTATTTTATTTTTATTTTTATTAACGTCTCTATGTTTTATGTGTTTTATGTGCAGGTTAAGCTAAGCGTGGCTGGAGTTTATCAAAAGAATAAAAACTACCCCTTATTTAGGCCCTCGGTTCCAAATTTGAACCAGGGCTCTGATACCAGATGTAATGACCGGATTTGAATTAACGTTTAAATTTCTACCAAATTACTGTAATTTCTATAAGCTTTATAAAGAAGTAAAATTCTCATAATTTTCAAAATTATCTCAACACTTACGTAAGTAAAATTTGGAAATAAGTAATAAATCTAAGTAAACAATCCATAAATTTGAATTTAAATACCTCAACTCTGATGCTATCCGCAGCTTGCTCCCTTCGCTTGCTCCCTTCGCTTTCTTCCTTAGGACACCACCCAAAACCAACCTCCCTGCCGACTAGTAGCGCCTAGCCCTAGGATATCAATGGATATCCTAGCCCTCCGAGCCCAAAACCTCCGCAGCCCCCCGGTGCACTGTAAATTCGACTGTAAATTCACTCTGTCCAATACTGTCCAATACTCCAAGCTCTCCCCCGAAATCCTTTCTCCCCTCTCGTAAATGAATAATCCTCTCCACTCCTTTCTCCCCCCCCTTATTCCTCCTTCACCGCCCCCCTACATTAACTCCCACCTTACTCTTTATTACACCTTATCCCCCCACCATTAATACCCTTATCCATTCATTCATTACTTATCCTAACGTATTGGATACGTTATCCCTTGTGGGATACGTAACCCAATTTAAACATTAAATTTTATTATCCACCCCTTATTTAATACTTTATTAATTAGTTAATTAATTAATAATCAAATTAATCATTAACAATATTGATTAAAGAGTTAATTATACTTAAATTAAGCATAGTCAAGAGTAACTAATTAATAACAAATAATTAGTTAAGGTTATTTAATAACTAATTATAGTTTAGCTAATTTTTAGGATTATTTATTAAATTAATCATCTTAATAATTAAGGGTCGTTACAAATAATCACCATGATGACAACATTTCCTTCAGACTTCGATAACCATGTGATGAAATCCATGGAAACCTCCTCCCAGAGCTAACTTGGGATGGATAATATTTGTAAAAGACTCGGGGTATTAATTGTTTCCACCTTATTTTGTTGGAAAACCAAACATTCTGCCACAAACCTTTGAACATCAATTTTAAGGCCATCCCAAAAAAATTCCTTCTTGACCCTAAGGTAGGTTTTCAAAAATCTTCAATGCCCTCCTACTAGAGAGGTGTGTAATTCCAATAGTACCTTTGTTTGAGTTGGGAGTTCTTACATAAATATAAGCGATATTTGTACCATAGTAAATAATTTTTCCATGTAAATGTATCTAATGCATTGGAATCATGTTGTAACCTTTGCATGAGAGTCCACACATTTTTGTCATTCTTCCATTCGTCCCTTGCTTCTATTATCCAATCACGTTGGATGATCAAGATAGCACATACAAAGGCCTCAACATCTTCATCCTTTCTTGAGAGTGCATATGCCACAACATTTTTCTTCCATTTTTACAGATCATTTCAAAATCATAACCCAATATCTTGGTCACCCATTTGTGTTGTTTTTTTGAAGATAGCCTTTGTTCCAAGAAGTATTTAAGACTATCATGATCTGTTTTGACCATGAAGTGCCTACCTATTAGGTAAGGGCGCCATTTCTTCAATGCATGTAGTATTTCCATCATTTCCTTCTCATAAATGGGTTTGTGTGAGTCCTTTCCCTTGATTGGTTGAATTTCAAAAGAAAGGGGCCTTCCGTATTGCATTAGAACAACATCAATTCCATTTCCTGAGGCATCACATTCCACAAGAAAGGTCTTTGTGAAGTCTGGTGTGGTCAAGACATGAGATTTGCACATCTCCTTTTTAAGTTGTTTGAAATCTTGAGTTGCCTCTGTAGTCCATGAAAATTCATCCTTATTAGTTAATGTCATTAAAGGTGTTGTTATTCTTCCATAGTTCCTAACAAACTTGCGGTAGTAACCTGTCAAACCCAAAAAACTTCTAAGTTTCTTCAATGTTTTTGGAATCGACCAATCCATCATGGCCTTAATATTGTTAGGGTCTACCATGACACCTTCATGAGATACAATATGACCCAAATACTCTACCTCCTTCACCCCAGATAAACATTTGGATGGTTTGGAATATAGTTGTTTCTCCTTTAGTAGTTGTAGCACCTTGTCAACATGTCACACATGATCATCCCAAGACTTTCTATATATTAGTATATCATAAAAAAATACTAACACAAATTTTTGAAGGAAGGGCTTGAAAATGGAATTCATCAACCTTTGGAATGTGGAAGGTGCATTTGTAAGGCCAAAAGGCATGGCCAAAAATTTATAATGGCCTTCATGAGTTCAAAATGTTGTTTTTGGGATATCTACTTCCTTCATTCTAATCTGATGATACCCTAAACAAAGATCCAACTTTGTGAAATAGATTTCTCCATGTAGTTCATCTAAAAATTCATTAATGATAGGAATGGGAAACGTATATTTAATAGTGATCTTTTCAAGCTCTCTATAATCTAGACACATATGCCATGAGCCATATTTCTTGAGTACCATTACCACCAATGCAAAGTAAGAACTTTGGCTAGGTCTAATAATGCTATCCTCTAACATCTCTTCAATGATATGCTCAATTTCACTCTTTTGGGCATATAGGTATCTGTAAGGCCTGATGTTAGGAGGAACACTCCCATGAATTAGGTGAATAGCATGATAAAGATATCGAGTGGGTGGAATACCTTTGGGAATACCTTCAAATATTTTGGAATGATTATCAATGGTCCCTTGGAGATCTAGGGGAATAGAAATCTTAGATGTGTGAACATCTAGTGAGCATAGTTGTGAAATTACACCCTGATGCCCCTTTTTCAATAATTTTTTCATGCCATTATAGCTTATCACCTTACTAGGCTTCTGTATGAAACCCCTTAACTCAATTTATTTTCCTTCCAATGAAAATTTCATGAAAAGTTCTTGAAAATTAAAATCCATTGTTCCTAATGATTGTAACCATTGGATTCCTAGTATGACATCAACACCACCCATGGGTATAGAAATCATTGGACTATTCATTACATATTCCCCCATAGTAAGATTGATCTTATTGCATTTTCTTAAGTAATTTAGTTCCTCCATCTACCATCATTACTTGAAACTATGGCATTGGATATACAAAGCAATTGAGAGATTTGGATAATTTATAGTGAATGAAATTATGAGTACAACCATAATCAATTAGGACTATTACCTTTTTATTTTTGATATACCCTTCGATCTTGAGAGTTTGAGGAGTGCTAATTCCAGCCAATGTATTACATGATATCATGGGAGTCAAATCTTCAAAAGAAATCACTTCTACGTTTTCATCTTGACACAATTCTTGTTTTTTTTATTGTTATTGTTCTTCTTCCTCTTCACAATCTATGTAGAATAATTTCTTCTCATGACACTTATGTCCCTTAATGTACTTGTTATCGCAATTAAAGCATGAAAATTTTGATTTTCTTTCCTCCAATTGTTAAGGTGTCAACCTTGTAGGTTGAGGTGTTTTAGAAGAAGGAACATGATCCAAAAAGGATCCAGAGAAGGCTAAGGATAACTCAGAATTCGCATAAGCACCTTAGGAAGATCATAATGGCCTCCATAGACAGAGAAAGGGAAAAAATTCAAAGTCCTCAAAACTCGGTGAAATTAGAATCATCGCGAAGAGGGCGTCAAAATATTTCCAATGACGTAAACGGCTCATCAAATGGAGTTACAGATCAAACGATAATCGTGGTCAAATTTTCGGTCAACCTAGCCTAGTGAGCAGGGATGAGTCATCATTTGTACTATTGATGTTAGCATCAGTACAAATGATGTTAGCATCTATACATGGTACATGACACACATAGAGGGTGACACATGTCATGATGATGTCAATAGGATGACATGGCAACATTAGAGGCTGCCACGTGTCACTTGATTTTAGACTTTTCCAATCAGTCTGTGGACCAATGGGAAAATTCCACGTGGCAATCTGTACAACCATGTGGCATACCGTATAGCCACCCGACAGGTGAAATGATAGGTTGATGTGGCATAGGTGATGTGGCAGGTCCATGTAGTATAGTGACGTGGGCCAATGAAAGGTCGACACATGGCCTAGTCATGGGTTTCCACGTGGAAGCGGGAAAATTCCCAAGGACGCCCAGCAACCAAAATTCAAAATTAAAAAAAAGGGGTTGGCTAGCAACAACCCCCAATCTACCAAATATAACACATAATCCACCAAAAGCTTTGTGTAGTTCACCGCCAGATCTAGAAAGATCTGCCATATGAGACTATACTCCAAAGTTAGAGGGGGTTACAACCACATGTCGTATCGTTACATCATAGTGCCCAAAATGGGAGGTTTGTGGGTTCAACCTCATGACCTCCCCAATAAACAAATACCTCAACATAACTCTGCCAATCATTTTGGATAATGCCCCCATTGTTTAATTCACCCCTAATTATTATTTAAAAATTGGTTTTCGCCAATTCATAGGGGTCATACCAGGGGAACGTGGTCGTATGGATGGGGCATGAAAAACAAGACATTTTCTCATGAATTTATTGCAAGTGTAGGCATAGAAATCGAGATAAAATTTCTCATGGGCCTGAAAGTGCCAGACTCAGATCGAGGCATGGAGACGAACATTTTTGGGTATTTCGATGCCATGAATTCGTTGCTGCTATTTGTTTTGTGATCTGAGAAAATCTTCTGCAACTTAAATCTAGAACGAGGTATACTTGTGTATTTTTCCAAATTCTTTTGTTGAGTTAATAAAAATGCCTACCCATTTGAGAGGAGGACCTGGAGTCATAGTCCACTAGGGATGAACTCTGTTATGATTTTTTTGTGTTTAGATATGATGCATATGTCTCTTCATTATTGAGTTTTTCCTTCTTTGGTGCACTTCATTTTATGCTCATTTAATACAATTCTTTAATAAGTCACATAGATGAAAAGATACCATATCATGTTGGTATCAGAGCAGTAACTTTTGACTTTAATTTTTGAGTGTGAATGCTTACTAGGGACAAGCATAAGCAGGGTAACACTTAATACTTTCAACCCAAAAGTTGACTGTCCATCTAGAAGGAATAAAATGGCCGAAGAGGACAAGCATGAAGAATAGGAGAAAAACTTTTGTATGGTCTTCTATCACATTTCAGAAATGGTCAAGTGAATGTATGGAGACTACGAGAAGAGGATGAAGAAGAAAGGGAAGAAAAAGGAAGCACAAGCAGATGATAATTCTTCAATGAATCAAGAGGCTGGAGGAGACCCTCCTGAGCCTCCATCTTCACCATCGAGTTTTATCTCTTCTTCCTCTGCTCATTCTCATTGTTCTCATCATTCTAGCCATAAAACTTCTTTTAAGAAACCATTATTAAAGCTTGATGTAAAATTTGATTTAACTATGTTTAATGGAGATGTTAATCCTGAAAAGCTAGATAATTGGATCTGGTAGGTTGAAGTATATTGTCATTTTCTATAACATCTTTCTCTTGCGTGCACTGAGCAAAATTATTCTTTGACACTTTCTTGCAAGTGATCCGGGTTATTATACTATTGGTCATTTAATTATGATTATGAGATATTATGGATATGATGATATGTTATTTTGGTTTTGTTTACATAGACATGTGTTATTGACTGGGTTCTCCCGAGTGTGTAGGACTTTGGACATTGAGGATGCAGAGGCATCGATGAAACCCCTTGGACTCTGGATCGAGTAAAGGAGTGGACTATTGGGGTTTGATTGTTGTTGATATGACATATGTACATATGATTAGATGTTATGATGATTGATTATTCTTGTTGACATCATTTGTTGATGATGTAGGCTGACAATAACTTATCGACCAGACTCACTTGTGGAGTAGAGGGGTCATGCAGGGAAACTGGAGACTTGAGGCAGAGGTGTGGCAGCAGCCCTACCACATCCTACTAGCACTCCCATCGTGGCTTGAACTGTAGGTTAACTATTACCTACTTCGATAAGACCCATGATGTCATGAGGGAAGACTATAACAGTCGCTCATGATGATTCTAAGGGGCTGACAATAAGACATGGGCCTTACTCCTTAGAGGCCCGTAGTCTCCCAAAAGATCACCTAGAAAAATTTTGACTCCAGGGATTTTATTTCTACCAAAGTCATTCAAGAGGAGAGTGGCACCCTTGGAGCATGTAGTGCATCCTAAAGGGCACATCGTGCAAGGAAAATGGAAAGAGTCGAGTGGCACCCTTGGAGCACCTAGTGTGTCTTGAAGGTCACGTCGTGATTTTAATTGGTAAGTGAATACACCTAGACGACCTTAAAATGAATGATGTGATAAGTAAGATTTAAAAAAAAAAAATCCCTAATAAAAATGTCACCGAGCCTAGAGAAATTAAAACCTAGGTCTAAGAAGAACATGTGGTAAAAAAAAAAAAATTACGCCGAAAGGCGTACACCCATTGACAATGGGCACAATTAATGATATTTTAATCTTATTTAATCTTAAACCCTAATATGTTGGCTATGCATTAAAGATGTTGGCATATTCTTAGTTGTCCTCCAAAATCAATGGGTCAGATTTATTGTTCATAACTTTCTTGCATTTATCAAGGCATTCGTTAACATGTTTACTTTTTAACATTTACCTAATCACATTAAAACATTACTGTAAGGATATGTAATTGCCACGTTTAAATGATTAAATAGGATTAAATAGTGGCATCTAAATAAATTCCCACGTTCTGCTTCTGAATCGACCGTCTGAAACGTTTCATATTACCACAAACGGATTTCCACAAACGTTTTATATTAGGGGCACGCGTTCCGATTATTACCAAAGACATTTTATATTGGGGCATGCGTTCCGTCTCATTACAGTGCACTATTGTCAAGTCTAGTTACGGTGCTCATCGACAGAGATTTTGTGTAATGCGTGACAGATCAATCCTGGTTCATGCAAAATGCAACAATGTATAATTGAACAATTATGGGGTTGTATGCTAATTAAAAAATCTTATTTATTGACGAATTTGGATGATCAAAAATACAAATTTAACACTTGATCACAAATAAATTATGGATCAAAGCATCCATTGGAACCCTAACTAGCAAATTCCAAATCGACACATCTAGATCATCAAAAATGAAAATATAGCTCCTTAAGGAATTACATATTTATAAATTGCGATATTTTGGTGTTTTATTTAATGTTTAGACAATGCAATTTAGATTTATGAATTGCAGGATTTCGGTGAAAGTAGAAGGTTCGTGTTAATGTTTAAAGAATGCAAAGATTGAATGGCAATGACATCAATCACAGTGTGATTTTTTTCCTCCGATAATCAACAACTTCTATTTATTTTGATAAATCATAAATAAATATGATGATGGAATAACTATTAAGAAAATGGGGTTGTGCGATTATATCAGTGATTCTCATATAAAACAATGTTCGATCATTGCAACTTTTAATATATTATATATCCGTAGCAATTTTTAATTTTTATTAAAAATTGGGTTGTGTTGTTTTGTTTTTAATAATACAAAGATATAGTAATAAAGTGTTGTTTTTAGATTTCATATTGATATTAACTAAAAAATTTGTATATTTTAATTGTATTTTTAGTCATAGTAATATGAAAGAAGTTTAGTTTATAAGTATTTGGAAATTGATTTTTGTCATACTGCAATTTAAGTATAATGAAGTGTAAAATGTAATTAATAGATTCAAAGCTTATTTGGATATTGAGAACAATTGTAAAACTAGAAATTTTGTATTTTCTCGAAAAAGAATAATTTGAAACATGTGTTTTCCCACCTACCATGACATTTGGTGTTTAGTATTTATGAAGAATTATGGAAAAAATTAAGAAAATTTAGAAGCTACTTGTAATAATAGCCATGAAATTAGGTGATATACATTTGTCCTACCTTAGTCAAAGTTGGAATTCTTCCAATTGAAAGATTAAATTTGTAGCTCATCATGATTTTCTATCATTGTTCTTATAACAAGTATAAATTATTAAATCATTTTCTATCAATGTCGTTAGAACAAGTATAAATCAAGTATATTTGCTATCAATGTCCTTAGAACACGTATAATTCATCATCTACAAATTTCAAGATGATTTCCTATCAATGTGATGAACATAGTCTCGTTGTCCCAAGAACATAGCCTTGTCATTGCAATGTGATGAACATAGCCTCATCGTCACAATGTGATGCAAACATCACATTGTGACTGTAATGCCCTTATAATTCTAAACATCATTCAGTTTCATAAACATTTATTAAGTAAACTGAAAGAACAACTTCCTAGCAAAATATTGACTTTCATGACAGCAACTACAGCAACTTAGAATTCTCAATAAATACTGAAATCATGACAGAAAGAAATAAATACAAAACTTAACCAAGTACCTTATTTTGATGCTAATTCTCGTTGCCTATGTGCCTTGCTGCTACCTTCCTGCTACCTACTCCTCAGATCAATCTTGCCACAAACAGGAAATAACCGCCCAAAACTAATGTCCACCCTGCCAACTAGGAAAACAACCTAGCTCCAGGATATCTACGGATATCCTGGCCCCCGTGCCCAAAACCTCCAGCAACTCGGTGCCTCCCTGATCAATATGTCACAAACAGTAAATCTCATCCCTCAATCTGAGCACACAGGTCACAACCAATACCACAGTACACAGAAACTCGCTGCTCACAGCAAAACACAACCGTCCAGAGGCTCTCTGCTCACGGCAAAACACAACCGTCCAGAGGCTCTCTGCTCACGGCAAAACAGTCCACAACATCCATTTCCCCATGTCGAATGGTGCACACATCCCCCTCTTTCCTTCCTTATTCCTCCCGACCGACTCACGCCTTTACTTCACAACCACCCTCATCCCCCTCCATACTCCTTTCATTAATATTTTATCTTCTCGGGACTATCAAGCTCCCTCTCTGCATACGCAACCATGTTTTTTTTAACATTTTTCATTGATCTTTTAAATTTATTTCTCAGGTCATTAAATGTGATCTGTAGTTAGAGTATTACTTAAGTAATCGCACTTATTTTCTTTAATTAATTTTTCTTTATAATCTTTAAGTATTCATTTAACTCGTGTCGTTACATACACCCACCCTTCAAGAAACTTCGTCACGAAGTTTAAGGTATCTGATGGTACAAATGAAAAGGCATGGTTCATACATTCACAGCAAATAACTGACAATATTAGTAAGTAAATCAAGAAGTCCATACATACTAATGTATATGTACCAGGAATGCATGTGTAGCTAGTACATGTAAACCTCATGCATGTACTAATAATCAAACTGTCATTCTTTAATAATTTATGT
>ML778438.1:30129-48944 GCA_009831015.1 Picea engelmannii | reverse complement strand
ATTATATATTTATGTATCAATTTATTAATAAATTAATGTATTACATTATAAATTTTTGTATTAATGATTTAATTTATACATTACAATGTAATAATGTATTACTAAATATATTAAGATCAATCTATTACTACTTTATTAATGTATTATCATTGTATTACTTTATTAGTATTTTAATATTTTATTAGTATTTTAATACTTTATTAATGATACATTATTAATGCATTTAGTGTATTAAATGTGCTAGTGTATTTAATGATGTATTAAATAAAATGTATTATTTAATTAAAATGTATTACTACTTTAATAATGTATTTATTAAGGTATTAATATTTTAATAAATTATCTATTAATAAATTATTACTTTAATTATGTATTATTAATGTATTAATTATGCAGTAATGTACTAATGTATTGTTAATGTATTAACATTTTAATAATATTTTACTAAATACATTAAGGTCTATGTATGACTACATTGTTAAAACGGCAATACATTATTTAGTAAAACATTATTTAAAATGTTAATACATTAATGCATTTAAAATGTATTAAATGCATACAATGTGCTAATATATTTAGTGATGTATTAATGTATTAAAATTTATTAATTAAAATACATTATTATTTTAAAATGTATTATGACTTTAATAATTTATTATTATATTACTATATTAATGTATTAATACTTTAAAAATGTATTAATTAATTAATACATTACATTATAATAATGTAATAATGTATTGTTAATGTAGTACTAATTTAATAATGTTTTACTAAATACATTAAATATGTATATGACTACATTATTACTATATTAATAATGTATTACTTTATTAGTGTATTAATAATTTAGAAATATATTAATGTATAAATTGATTAATATATTACATTATTAATCTATCAATCAATAGGTTAATTTAGACATTACAATAATATATTACTATATGAGTTATCTTACATTACATGATTAATGTATGAGTCAATGTATACTTTAAGGTATTAATACATTATTAATGCATTGTTATTTTAATATGTTACATTATACATTAATGTATTAGTAGTTTACTTTATACATTACAACGTTGTAATAATGTATTATTAAATACATTAAGATTAATGTATTAATTAATTAGTGTATCAATACTTTTGTAATGTATTTAATCTATTATTAATGTATTAATTAATTAATACATTAATATAACACATTAATGTATTACATTAATAAGTTATTATTATATATTATATTAATGTAATAATTAAATAATACATTAATCATATATTAATGGTAGTTTCCAAAACATGTCGGTGGTCAACTAGCAACAACCACTTTATAAAAGTGGTTGATATACGCCTATCAGCATCATTAATTTTAAAAGGTGAAAAATGGCACCGATCGGCGTATATCAACCACTTTTATAAAGTGGTTGTTGCTAGTAAATAAACATGTAACAAGAAGGGGGGTAAGAAATTCAAATTAATTTATTAAAGTCAAATTATCATGGAGGATTAAAATTTTAAAAAGGGAAATGGTTGTTTTTATCTATTTTTGTTAATTTAATTTTAGTTAAAAAGAAAAGAGGGTAAATGGTTGTTTCATCTACACTTGCTAAATTAATTTTTAATTAAAAAAGAAAAAGGGTAAATGGTTGTTTTATCTACACTTGCTAAATTGATTTTTAGTTAAAAATGAAAAAGAGGGAAACTTAAAAGAAATAGGGAACTTAAAGAAAAAGGGGAAACCTAAAGAAAAGGGGAAATGTAAAGAAAAAGAAGAATGTCTATCTTAGTAAGGAATCTTGCCTTGGGAACTTGTTATTTATGAACTCAACTAGGAATTCAGTAAGGCATAAGTCATTTAAGATTTGTAAGGGAATATTGGGACCCCAAGGAGCGTTTTTAGGAATGTTTTTAGGTGGGTGAGGGAATAGGAATATTTAATTAATTAATAAAATTGATTTTGTGGTGGAACTAGGGGATGGGTGACATGTGTACTGGGGAGGTTTTTCCTCATTAAAATTTATGACAAAGGAATTTAATAAGAATTTGGGAAACTAATTACTTAAAAACTCTATAAAAAGGATGGAGGAGGAGGATTATGGATCACATATTTTTTCGTAACGTTTATGTTGTTGAATTTTTACCTTGATAGAACTTTCTCTTGTGGGAGTTGGGATACCCAGCTCGAGTAACGAGTGGTAGCTCCAAAGTGCAAGGCGATCTGGGTGCCAGTTGTTCTCTGGTGTGCATGGCCCCTTTGCATCTCAGGGAGCTCAGGGGGAAAAAGAGTACCCCTAGCGTTGGCTGGGAGGTACCAGTGAGGCCACATCATTTGGCAAGAGGGAGTTGGATGGAGCGCGCATGAGACAACAACTTCAGAGCATTCACGTTTGATTAAGGTACACAGTTAAATTTGTTACTTGCAATGAATTTAATTTACGCATGTTATTTTCTGTGTTGGTTGAATATTTCATTGCCATGAGCTTTATTTCACATGATTTCCTACGACATTTGTAATCCCCTTTCTCATTGTATTCTGAATTGATTTCCCATGGAGAACCTAACCTATTATTGCAATGAGTTCTCTATTTTTGTTTTACCGATCATTACGAAGAAATTTATGTTTTTATCTTCTGTCCCATATCCCTTTAGTCATCATTATGTGCCTGAGCAGTCGGCTAGGAGCCAAATCGATGGTTTTCACTTCATTGTTTAAAGACCTATAGATTCTAATGCCCTTCTTTCATGTGCATCGATGATGAGTGAAAGATAAATTTTTCACCCAATTATCAACCCTTACTTAACTCTGTGTTTTTATCTTATGATTAATATCAATTCCTTGTGCCTTCTTGTGGATGAGTATATGTGCGTTGATTGATCCATTTTCGAATGATTGGTATTCTACCTTCTTGTGCTGAGTATCTCTATGTTTTCGTTGATTATCCTTTGATCGACTAGACTCTGTGATTTTGTTGATTATCTCTACGCCTTATCTCAACAATTTATTTTCATATTACCCAACATTTGATTGGTAAACCTCTACAATTTTACTGACTAATCCCAACAATTTTTTGGTATCATCTCTGCAATTTTAATGATGAATCCCAGTGCTTGGTTTAGTATTTGACTGTGATTTACCACATATTGACTGCATTTTAATACAATTATTTTCTCTGTGTTTTACATATATATTCACCGATTGATACAATTATACATATATAGCATTTTACTCTGCGTTTTATTGACCACATATTGACTGTGTTTTAATACATTTATTTACTTTGCATTTTACATTTATTCACCTATTTACATAAGTTATTTACTCTGATACCTGGATGGCTTGGCAACAATTTTCAATTAGGTACTGCATCATTTATTAGTAGGCAATGAATTTATTTGATTGACAATGATTTTGGTAGCTGCATTATGACTGTGTAATGGTCGTGTTTGTGACTGTGCAATGGTGTCGTTTTTTGGTTGTGTAATAGTTGAGTCTTTGGTGACTGTGTAATTGTTGTCTTGTAATGATTGATAGTATCATGGATAGAGATTTGAATATTTATGGACAATGATTTTATATGTAATGATGACTGGGAATTGAATGTTTGTTGACAAAGATCTTAAATGTAATGGTGACTGTGAATTGAATAATTATGGGAAATGATTTTATATGTAATGTGTGATTGCGATTTGAAATTTATTGACATCAATCTATATATTAAATGATCGCAATACCATATATTAATTATGCTATATAATATATTTAATAGACATCAATATAATCTAGACAACATTATCTCTGCATGTTGGATAGGCAATATTCCCTCTGCATTCTAAACATAAAGCATTATCACATTATCTCTTCCTTTGGAAATACAACGATATAAATGCCATAGATTAAGGACAATGATAGATTTAAAGACATCGAGAGATTAAATGGACAATGAATTATTATATATTCCATAATTAATGGGCAGTGAATTAATATATTTTCCCTTGAATTATTGGACAACGATTTCATGCATTGAATGGATAGTGAAATCCTTCAATTATTAGATAGCACTATCATGTTTTAATATTCAGCGATATCATATTAACTCAGCATTTCATGTATTTATTATATTGTTATTAAACAATGTGGGTATTTGTAGACAACAATTTTTGGTAATGTTTAGACATCGATTTTGATATTATTTAGACAACGATTTTTGTAATATATCACAGCGATATAGTTGATTGACAAATCACAACATTCACAAATTATTCACAGCATTTACCCCAATCACCGTGATATATTGGATTTATAATTCATAGCAATTAAAAATGTATTCCATATATTGTTATGTGAATAATATGTTGTTTCAGTTGCACTAAAACAATTATATTTGATGCATAGTTTTAGTTTTAAAAGATAGTGAAAATTCTTATAAGATAGTGATATAGTTTCGTTTCTAAATAGCGATATAAGAACGCGAATTCATATAGTTTCAATTTTACAAGATAGTGAATTCATTTTTAAAGGATAGTGATATATAATTATTTGATATTGGGATTTGGAAAATAGTTGCAATGAACTAATTTTTTTAATAATAATTATTTTTAATGTGTACAGATTGATGTATGGTCACAATAGAATTTTTTACACCATGAATTTAATGTGATGTATAATGGTAACACTAGTCCTATTTCCCTTCGTCTTGTTGACCTGTCGATTGGGTGCTTGGATATAGTCTTCTTGTATTATGACAGTTATTTGGTATCCTAGCGTGTTGGATTTTCTTGGGTTATTGGTCTAAATATGTTGTGTTGTGCTAGGGTTACTGTCGCACCTATCGCCTTGTGAAGGCATGATGCCTGATGAGGGGATCATTGCATGCCCTGATGGATAGACACAAATCATAAATTGGCCAGAGTCTTGTGCTTCCCTCTGTGGGCGTGTGATTTTTGTAATTGATGTTGGTACTTGGCTCTGTAATGCCTCAATGTTTTGGTTTTGCACATCGTAGAGGTTTTCTTGTTATTGGTTGTCAAGTCATTGTGTCTAGATTGTTTATGTTGTCCTTTAGCTTATAGGCATAGAATTCCTTATGTCAGACGAGTAGCCGTTCATTTGCCTATTGATTATCACATGTTTTATCTAATTGCATGATGCGCTAGTAAGTTGGGTTGTTGTTGTCTATTTCCTGAATGTGTAAGTTGTGTTCATCGTCAAGCCATGTTTATTAATTGTTGTCATTGATTGCCTTCCTTCTTAAATAAATTTTTTTTTCTTTTGCATTGAGTCATTAGTAGTCGTCACGATGGGGACGTCACATGTTCAACAGATTGATGAAGAGGAAGTTAAAGTACAATTGGCCTCTATTCGATTGGAAGGAACTACTCTCGTATTGTGGGAGAGAAAACTTCAGGACATAAGTAAGTGTGGTAATCTTCTTTCCTCATGGTCAGAATTTAAATCAACAATAAGAAGAAATTTTATCCATTGGGTTATTTACATAAATCAATGATGGAATGGAAAACTTTAAGAAAAAGTAAAGGTCAAATTGTACAAAGTTTCACGAAATAATTTAGGAAAAAATCTCTTGCATTAAACATTACTTTATATTCTTATGAAACTTTAATGAAGTATATTGGCACACTTCATATTTATATTCATCATACTTTACTATTGTTTAACCCCACCAGTCTTGACGAAGTTTGTGTGAAAGACACTCACCTTGAGAATAGGGGAAATCATGTTCAAGAAGATCCCACAAAGAAACCTTCCAATTTACCACATAAGTAGTTTAAAAAGTTTAAAAGGAAGGACAAAAAGACGACCACTATAAAGAGGGAGGAAGGAAATCCATCTTGCACTCATTGCAAGAAGAATGGTCATGATGATGAACATTGTTGGAAATTACATCCAGATAAAAGACCAAAACAATTCAATGGAAATGGAAAGACAAAGACCATTTCTACAGTGCAACAAGATCTTGGTTTCGATTCGGGAGACGAACAAAATATCAGAGCAGTTGGAGTACAAGGTAAAGATTCCCTTAATGATAGTTCAAATTCCAATAATGAATATCATGATGATGAAAGAAAAAGGAATGAATTGTTTTACATAAGAGTCGTATCTAAACACACTAAGATAGATACATTGTTTGATCCAGGATCCAAAGTAAACTTGATATCTGAAGCACTTGTCGAAAAGATGGGTCTTGAAACTAAACCACATCCAAAGCCTTATCCTCTTGGTTGGGTATGTGATAAAGAAAAACTTAATGTCACCAAGTAGTGTAGGGTAATATTTTCTATTGCTTCAAAAATGATTGATGAAGTGGATTTTGATGTTGTATCACTTGATATATATGTCATAGTGCTAGGGAGTCCTTATCTTTATGATAGGAAAGCATTCTTCTTTTGTCATGAGAAAAAATATCACCTTACTAAAGGGGGAGTAGAATATATTATTATATCCCACAACATGAGGGTAAACACCACACTTGTTAGTGAAAGTGATGTAGGAGCATCGCCCATGTCAAGCGAGCCAACACATCGAGCGGAAGACAGCTGGATAGCGCCAGCACAAATTTTGGAAAACACTTGGAAGTTGTTGCGCGATCTTAAATGATTCATTTAAGAAATGACGCACTTGTATATTGTAATGGACCTTGAGCAGATAGCTCACGTCCTTAGGTAGTTGAGGCATTTAATATATTTAATGTTGTTAGATAGGAATTTATTTCTAGATTTGATAGCTTTAGAATTGTGAGGGAAAACGGATATAGACACCCTCCTTTGTACATTGTAACAACACGGAAGCATTCTGAAGAGAAGAGCAGCAGGGAATTTGTGTAGAACCTCCATGTACAGGCATCGAATTAATAAAAAGAACTTTGATTCAATTTCATGGTTGTGTTAGTCTCTGTGCATTGATGATGCTATGTTCATGAGTGTTTGCTTCTTGTCATACATTTGCTTTTATATGTTGTGTATGTGATTTTATGGTTGAAATGAAGTCTGTGAGAACAGGGAATTAGTTCGATCATTTCTCTATCTTTAACCAGAGAATTCCTACAAGGAGTGCAGTTGAATTTGTCCGCAAGGAGTGCGTGACTGCAGGGTTCAAGCAGAGAAAGATTTTGTTCTAAGTTCTCAAGAAGTGCAGGTTTAGCATTGAAGCCGTGCAAGGTGTGCGCAGGCTAGAAGAAGTCTCAGAGTTGCGATTCTGAGCAAAGGGAAGTGAAAGACTGCTGCTGCAGGTGTGCACAGAGTCGAGAAGACTTCAACACTTAGGCGTTATTGAAGATTTGCCGCAAGGAGTGCATGCAAGAGCTTCTTCCTGAGGGAATAGAAGCCGTGGAAGCTCAGAAGAGATAGGTCTTCAAAGTTATCGAAGGACAGTGGAGAAGAGTTATGTGTGAGCAGGTTGCATAGCCTAGATGCAGATTGACAGACAATTCTTGTGAAGAGACACTTCTTGTTCAGGGATTGATAAAGGAACAAAGTGGATGTGAAGTCTACAGTCGAAGCAAAGAAGTTTGAAGTCCAGGAGAGCAGGGTGTCAAGTGAAATCATGAGGAGCGTAACTCTATTCGTGGATTTGGACGTATCGGGGTTTCGCGTGAAAGGGGCGGAAGGCTTGGCCATGGAAATCGCGAAGGGACGAGAAGCGATATTCCGACGATCGCATAGACATCGTATATCACAACGAGGTGACGCGACAGGTGATCTCAGGACATCGGGTCTCGGGAGTTGAAGGACTAAGAGATTAGTCTCATGAGTAACGAGGACGCGAAAGAGCGAGGTCGCGAGGTCGGCATCTCGTCACATTGCGTATTGACGGTCGGAACCATAAGTGTTGATCGTCGCAAAGTGTGAAGTCACGATATAGCAAGGTCCCGATAGCAGAGGCAGAAAGTCATCATTGACTGACACATCTCGGGTCTCGGGGATCCGAGGAGGTAATGCATAACGGTTGAACTCGCGAGTAGCGAAGTTCCGATCCTCCGAATAATAGGAAGGAGGATTGCATAAAGAAAACTGTGGGTGCAGATCTTCCAATAGGAATATAGGAGAGTATTGTACTCTTCGGGCCAAGTGAAGAGAAGGTCCTGGTAAGTGCGATCGTTCTCCAAGGGGTGGGGAGGGCGGTTGCCATCAAAGTGGTATCAGAGCGGGATTAGTAATTTGCTTTCCGTAGCAGAGAAGGAGTAGAGAATTCATCATGCCACCCAGAAGGGAGAGATAGTCACCCGACCCAGAGGACAGGGAGGTGAGAAGAAGAGGCAGGCCGGCAGGAAATCCATAAATGGAGCGGCAGATGAGAGATCTCTGAGCAAGGCTTGAGGATATGGAGACTGCACAAAGACACGGAGCTGGTGCAGGGGATCTTAGTGATTCCGAAGTAGAAGAGGAAGCTGGACATACCGAAGAAGTCACAGCAGAAGATGCATCAACTGAACGGTTAGTCAAAGCCATTTCTAGGATGAGTTCCAAGACCAAAATGGACATTCCAGTTTATGAGGGAAGCCTGGATGTAGAAGAGTTGTTGGACTGGATCCGAGCTCTTGACACCTACTTTGACTATGAAGATATCGAAGAGGAAAAGAAGGTAAGGCATGCTATCACTAAGTTGAAGGGACATGCAGCATTGTGGTGGGATGAACTACAGGTAGATAGACGCTGCAAAGGAAAGCAAAAGATCAAAAGATGGGATAGAATGATTGCTAAGATGAAGGCAAAATTCATCCCCAGAGATTACCAGATCACACTGTTCAGGCTAATGCAGAACCTGAGACAGAAGTTGATGACGGTGAAGGAGTACACCGAAGATTTTTATAAGCTCAACATCAGAGCAGGTCATCGGGAGAGCGATGATGAGAAGGTAGCCAGATACCTGAATGGATTGAGATATGACATTCAGGATGAATTGAGCATGGTAACCATCCGAACAGTTGAGGATGCGTACCAGATGGCTCTGAAAGCCGAAGAGAAGCTGAGCCGAAAACAAGGACAGCGAGGGTGAGGCAGGAGTCAGCCCAGAGGCAAGGTAGTTTCCCAGGAGAAATTCCAGAATCCCAAAGAGGAATGGAAGAAACCTCAGGGTAAGGTTGAAAGAGGCGGAACCTCATAGCAGAGGCAGCCATATGCTGAACAGAGAGGACAGCCGAATGATCAGCGAGAGGATTATGCTAATGCAAACACACTTCCTCATACTATAGGTCGAGGTAGAGGAAGAGGAGGAGTTATCACATGTTTTACATGTGGAAAGAATGGGCACAAGTCATTTGAGTGTCCAAATAAGAAGAAGGACGCAGGGGAAGCTCACATCACCTAAGCGCAGAGGCGTGATGCTGAGAACGAAGATGCAGACAACGAAAGATCGCTTGGAATGCATAAGGTTCTTTTAACACCTGAGAAAGAGGTGGAAAGCTCAGTACAGAGGAGAAGACTGTTCAGGACAGCTTGCACAGCCAAGGACAGGAAATGCAAGGTCATTATGGACAGTGGAAGCATCGATAATCTCGTCTCAACTGAGATGGTGGAGAAATTAAATTTGGAGACAACAGATCACCCGAGTCCATACAAAGTCTCATGGATACAGAAGGGACATCAGGTGAGCATCACCAAACAATGCTTGGTCGAGTTTAAAATTGGGAATTATCATGATCAGATTCTGTGTGATGTCATTCCCATGGATTTCTGTCATGTATTGCTGGGTAGACCATGGCAATATGACCGAAATGTGATTCATGATGGGAAAATGAACACATATACATTGGAGAAGAATGGGAGAACCCATAAGTTTCTTCTGATAAAGGATAAGGAGGTGAAGCCGAAAGTAAGAAACACCATACTTCTCATGAGTGGGAAAGAGCTTCTCACAGAGATGGAGAAGAAGGAAGATCCACAATTCTTTGTGGTCAGGAAACCGAGAATTGTCCTGACTAGCACAAGAGTGGATGACTTACCAGTTGAAATTTAGGAACTGTTGGAGGAGTTCGTTGATATCATTGTGGATGAATTACCTCGTTCGTTGCCACCGATGAGAAGTGTGAGCCATCACATTGATCTCATACCAGGAGCTAGTTTACCGAATAAAGCTGCATATAGATTGACACCGCAGGAGAATGAGGAGGTCAAGAACCAGGTCCAGGATTTATTGGATAAAGGACTGGTCAGAGAAATCTTGAGTCCGTGTGTTGTTCCGACAGTACTGAGTCCAAAGAAGGATGGAGGCTGGAGAATGTGTACAGACTCCAGAGTGATTAACAAAATTACCATCAGGTACAGATTTCCACTGCCGAGAATGGATGATCTGATGGATTGCTTGAGTGGAGCAAATTTCTTTTCAAAGATAGATCTAAAGAGCGGATATCACCAGATTTGCATGAGGGAAGGTGATGAATGGAAAACAACATTCAAAACAAATGAAGGTTTGTACGAATGGTTGGTCATGCCGTTTGGCTTGACAAATGCACCGAGTACATTCATGAGACTGATGAATGAAGTACTGAAGGAATTCATCAGGAAGTTTGTTGTCGTATATCTGGACGATATTCGGATTTTCAGTAAGACCAAGGCTGAGCATTTGAAACATTTGTCCATCGTGATGAGAAAGCTACAGCAAGAGAAGTTGTTGATCAATATGAAGAAGTCTTCATTTATGCAGACAGAACTCATTTATTTGGGTTTTGTTATCTCAGCGAATGAGTTGAAGATGGATCCAAGTAAGGTGGACGTGATCAAAAATTGGCCATCACCGAGAAATATTTTCGAGGTGAGAAGTTTCCATTGTTTGGCTAGTTTCTACCGAAAGTTCATCAGGAATTTCAGTGGGATTATCGCAGCGATGATGGACACAGCGAAGAAACGACACAAGACTTTTCATTGGACAGCGGAGGCTGAGGAAAGCTTCAATCTGTTGAAGCGGAAGATCACAGAGAAACCAGTGTTGGTGTTGCCTGACTTCCAGAAGACATTTTAGGTGAAATGTGATGCAAGTGGATATGCCATAGGAGCGGTCTTAAGTCAAGATGACAGGCCAGTTGCATATTTTAGTGAGAAGTTGGATGACGCAAAGATGAAATACTCCACGTATGATAAAGAGTTTTATGCCATCATACAGGCATTGAAGAAGTGGAGGCATTACTTGATACCAAAAGAATTTGAATTGTACATCGACAATCATGCATTACAGTTTGTGAGTCAACAAGAGAAGTTGAACCAGAAACATGCAAAATGGGTAGAGTACATGCAAAATTTCACGTTTGTAATCAAGCACATTTCAGGAACTGCTAACAAAGTGGCTGATGCTTTGAGCAAGAAATGTTTATTGCTATAGGAGTTTCGAGTCAAAACCTTGGGTTTTGAAAATCTTAAAGACATGTATGCAGGTGATGCGGATTTCGGAGAGGCATACGAGGCAGCTGAGAATCCGGTTCTCAGAGATCGGAGCCCATGGATAGATTACATCATCCAGGAAGGATTGTTGTTCAGAGGCAATCAACTATGTATTCCAATTTGCTCCATGAGGGAGAATTTGGTGAAGGAAAAACACAGCGGAGGATTAGCAGGGCATTTTGGCCACGACAAAACATTCGCAAAGATGAGCGAATCATATTTTTGGCCAGGCATGCAAGCAGATGTCAAGAGGTTTGTTGACAGGTGTAGGATTTGTCAACATTCGAAAGGAAGAAAGAAGAACGCGGGTCTTTATCAACCATTGCCCATACCTGAGAGGCCATGGGAGGCAATTAGCATGGATTTTGTATTGGGATTGTCGAGAACGCAAAGAGGGGTTGATTCCATCTTTGTGGTGGTGGACAGGTTTTCTAAGATGGCACATTTTATTCCATGCCAGAAGACCAGCGATGCGACCCACATCACAAACTTGTTTTTTAAAGAGGTTGTTAGACTTCATGGATTGCCGAGAAGCATAGTCTCGGACAGGGATACCAAATTCATAGGCCATTTTTGGAGGACGCTATGGAAAAATCTAGGGACTAATTTGGCATTTAGTTCAGCTTACCATCCGCAGATAGACGGACAGACCGAGGTGGTCAACAGAAGTCTTGGAGACTTGCTGAGGAGCTTGGTGACTGAGCACCATAGTAGCTGGGACAACATATTTCCACAGGCAGAGTTTGCATACAACGATTTGGTAAATCAGAGTACAAGCAAAAGTCCATTTCAGATTGTGTATGGGACACAACCGAGGGGAGTTTTTGAACTCAGGGAGTCAGGACAGACTGAGACTAGCAGTGCTAGTGCAGAGGAATTCGCTGAAGCGATGCAGGAACTTCACAGTCAGGTGAAGCAAAGATTGATTGATTCAAATCAAGAGTATAAGCGCAGAGCAAATCAACATCGGAGACAACTTCAGTTTGAAGTTGGAGATCTTGTTCTGGCACATTTGAGGAAGGAAAGGTTCCCAAGGGGAACATACAATAAACTCAAGATGAAGAAAATCGGACCATGCAGAGTCCTGAAGAAATTTGGTGAGAATGCTTATGAAATTGAGTTGTCGGATGGCATCGGAATATCTCCGATATTTAACATTTCGGATTTATATCCATACAAGGCTGGAGAAGCAGAGACTGGAACTGAGGAACCAGTGATCCAGTGGCAGAGGCAATTACTAGTTGCAGAGAAGCCGCAGATGGAGTGCATACTGGATAAGCGAACAGGTAACAAAACCAGATGAAAGCAGTACTTTGAATATTTGGTGAAGTGGAAGAACCACCCAGTGGAAGATGCCAGCTGGGAAGAAGAATCTGTGATACAGAAGCATGGACAAACCGTGCAGGAGCTAATGGATAGGAGCCCATGAAAATTTTTCAAGCGAGGCAGTATGATGCAGGAGCATCGCCCACGTCACGCGAGCCAGCACATCGAGCGGAAGACAGCTGGATAGCTTCAACACAAATTTTGGAAAACACTTGAAAGTTGTTGCCCGATCTTAAATTATTCATTTAAGAAATGGCGCACTTGTATATTGTAATGGATCTTGAGCGGATAGCTCACGTCCTTAGGTAGATGAGGCATTTAATAGATTTAATGTTGTTAGATAGGAATTTATTTCTAGATTTGATAGCTTTAGAATTGTGAGGGAAAACGGATATAGACACCCTCCTTTGTACATTGTAACAACACGGAAGCATTATGAAGAGAAGAGCAGCAGGGAATTTGTATTGAACCTCCATGTACAGGCATCGAATTAATAAAAAGAGCTTTGATTCAATTTCATGGTTGTGTTAGTCTCTGTGCATTGATGATGCTATGTTCATGAGTGTTTGCTTCTTGTCATACATTTGCTTTTATATGTTGTGTATGTGATTTTATGGTTGAAATGAAGTCTGTGAGAACAGGGAATTAGTTCGATCGTTTCTCTATCTTGAACCAGAGAATTCCTGCAAGGAGTGCAGTTGAATTTGTCCGCAAGGAGTGCGTGACTGTAGGGTTCAAGCAGAGAAAGATTTTGTTCTAAGTTCTCAAGAAGTGTAGGTTTATCATTGAAGCCGTGCAAGGTGTGCGCAGGCTAGAAGAAGTCTCAGAGTTGCGATTTTGAGCAAAGGGAAGTGAAAGACTGCTGCTGCAGGTGTGCGCAGAGTTGAGAAGACTTCAACACTTAGGCGTTGTTGAAGATTTTTCGCAAGGAGTGCATGCAAGAGCTTCTTCCTGAGGGAATAGAAGCCATGGAAGCTCAGAAGAGATAGGTCTTCGAACTTATCGAAGGACAGTGGAGAAGAGTTGTGCGTGAGCAGTTTGCATAGGCTAGATGCAGATTGACGGACAAGTCTTGTGAAGAGACACTGCTTGTTCGGGGATTGATCAAGGAACAAAGTGGACATGAAGTCTACAGTTGAAGAGAAGAAGTTTGAAGTCCAGGAGAGCAGGGCGTCAAGTGAAATAACGAGGAGCGTAACTCTATTCGTGGATTTGGACGTATCTGGGTTTCGCGTGAAAGGGGCGGAAGGCTTGGCCACGGAAATCATGAAGGGGCGAGAAGTGATATTTCGACGATCGCATAGACAGTGTAGATCACAACGAGGTGACGCGACAGGTGATCTCAGGACGTTGGGTCTCGGGAGTTGAAGGACTAAGAGATTAGTCTCATGAGTAACGAGGATGCGAAAGAGCAAGGTCGCGAGGTCGGCATCTCGACACATCGTGTATCGGCAGTCAGAACCATAAGTGTTGATCGTCGCAAAGTGTGAAGTCGCGATATAGCGAGGTCCCGATAGCATAGGCAGAAAGTCAGCGTTGACTGACACATCTCGGGTCTCGGGGATCCGAGGAGGTAATGCATAACGGTTGAACTCGCGAGTAGCGAAGTTTCGATCCTACGAATAATAGGAAGGAGGATTGCGTAAAGAAAACTGTGGGTGAAGATCTTCCGATAGGAAGATAGGAGAGTATTGTACTCTTCGGGCCGAGTGAAGAGAAGGTCCTAGTAAGCGCGATCATTCTCCAAGGGGTGGGGAGGGCAGTTGTCGTCAGAAAGGAAAATGAAGAGACTGATAAATAGTAATAAGAGATATGTACTCATGGTCATAAGGGAAAATGATGTCGGAACATCTGATGCCTTCCAAGGATGTGATCCTTCTCATAAGAAAGAATTAATTTATATTGTTTCTAAGTATGATGATATTTTTCAGGAGCTAGATGGATTACCTCTTAAGAGGAAAATCCAACATGAAATACATCTTCAACATGATTCTCCTCTTCCTAATGTGGGTATGTACAGGATTCTAGTTGCAAATATGACATAGATCAAAAATAAGGTACAAGGCTTATTGGATCAAGGGATCATCAGGCCCAGTTCATCTCCTTATGGTGCTCTTATCGTGATGGTGCCAAAAAAGGATGGCACATGGAGAATGTGTGTCGATTATTGATCCTTAAACAAAATCACGATGAAAAATCGATACCCTCTCCCTTGTATAGATGATTTACTTGATCAATTAAAGAATGTTGTTTATTTCACTAAGTTGGATTTGTGTAGTGGATACCACCAGATCAGGGTTGCAGAACAGGATGCATGGAAAACTTCCTTTAAAACCAAACATGGATTTTTTGAGTGGTTAGTTATGTTTTTTGGGATTTTTAATGCTCCATAAACCTTCATGCATGTGATGAATGATGTATTCAATCCATTTCTAGATGATTTTGTAATTGTATATTTAGACAACATTCTTATATTTAGTGGGACTTGGGATGAACATGTAAGGCATGTAAAGAAAGTATTAGATACTTTGGAAAGGGAAAATTTGTATGTAAAATTGTCCAAATGTGAATTTGGCAAGACTTCACTTGTGTACTTAGGTCATATTGTAGGAGGAGGAAAATTGAAAATTGATCCTTCCAAGATTGATGTAATTGTAAATTGGCATGAGCCCAAAAGTGTAACCAAAGTATGAAGCTTCTTATGTGCAATCCAATAATGGAGGAGATTCATTTCAAACTTCCCATTTATTACAACTCCTTTGCATGCCTTAACCAATGTGAAGAAAAAATTTCATTGGGAAGCAAAGCAACAAAAGGCCTTTGACACTTTGAAGGAAAATATCAGTACCGCACCAGTATTAGCACAGTCGACTCTTCAACAAACTTTTGAGATCGAGATAGATTCCATTGCATACGCCATGGGTGCAGTATTGATGAAATATCGTAATCCTATATGTTACCACTCTAAAACATTTAACCTAGATATTGTTAACTATCCTACATATTATAAAGAGTTGTATGCATTAGTTCAAAGCATAAATAAATGGAAGCACTACTTTTTATGGAAGGAAACAATCATACATACAGATCACCAACCCTTACAGTATCTCCAAGCACAAACCAAGCTACAACAATATCGACATTATAGGTGGATGGGTTTTCTTCAACAATTTAATTTGGTAATCAAATACAAAAAGGGTACAAGTAATAAGCTAGCTGATATGGTTTCTAGACCTCCTATTGTTGCCTCTATTATTTTGAAGAATTATTTTTTATCTCATGGTAGTTGTGTGGAACAATATGTTGTTGATGAAGATTTTAAAGAAGTATTTGAGAATCTAACCCATGGTGCATAGGTAGAGAACTATTGTCCGCAGGGAAAACTAATCTACCATCTTGGAAAGATTTTTATTCCTACAAGTGAACGAGTCCATGTAATACGAGAAGCTCACACTTCTCTTGTGTCTAGGTAGGAAAAATAGTGAAGGGTCCATTAAATATGTAAATAAGCTCACTCATCTTATAAGTAAATATGTAAAGGGGCGTGTGATGTGTTCTACTTGTAAGACCACCAATAGAAAATTGGGGCTATACTCACCACTTCATGTTCCATCCCATCCATGGGAGAATATCTCCATGGATTGTGTAGGGGGTTTACCAATGTCAAAAAGGGGTCATGACTATTTATATGATGTAGTGTATAGGTTCAAATTTTTTTTTATCCTGATTCCATGTAAAAGGTAGATCACTGGTGAGAAAAATGCTAATCTCTTCTTTTAGTATGTTTGGGTTCATTTTGGGTTACCCACATCCATTGTCTCGGATTGAGATACTTGATTCCTTGGAGATTTTTAGACAATATTGTGCAGAATGATGGACACCAAGTTGAAGAGGAGCATTGTTTTTCATCCACATAGTGATGGACAAACAAAGCTTGTTAACTGAACAATGGTACTTTTGCCTCAAGGTTGCTACAACAAAAATCCCAAGTTATGGGATGAACAAATATCCTACACTACTACATATGGGCGGATTATTCCATGAAATATTTCCACACTTCCACTAGTTTCATCTTTTTTTTTAAACAGGGCAGGATTTTCGTCGATATTGCCACGAACGTTCGTCGCAATATCCACGAAAATATTATTTTAACCTATTTTAGATCTTCATGGCAATATCAATGAACTTTCATGGCAATATCCACGAACTTTCGTGGCAATATCAACGAAAATTTTTCCTATCTCATTGGTCAGTTTTAATGGCTAGTTGACTATTTGATCTATATATACGTGACTTTAAGAGACTTTGCGACACAATTGCTATAGTTGCGACACTGTTCTTGGCTTTTATTTGAGCTGTTTATTTTTTTCGTCACCTACCGGTTGAACAAATCCAATTCTCGATCTACATAGCTCGGATTTTGAACTTACAAGGATAGTATGTTATTTTTTATTGATGTACTCATTTAACTTGTAAATTTTTGTTCAAATGTTCAAATTTCATGTAGCTTGTTTTTTCCTTGATAATATATTATAATATGTGTAGTACCATATTTCATGTCTTTGGTTTTTGGATCTAGTTACTATATTCTATGGAAAAGGGTATGTGGATTCCATAATATTCTAGGTTTATGGAATCCACATACCCTTTTCCCTTCAATTGTAGATATAATCTCTCTCTCTTTTCATTGAAATTCGAGGAAGCCTCTAATTTCAAAGAAAGAGGCATAATCTTACCAAATATTCAAGAAGAGACTATTTTGAAAGCTTCACCTCACCTAGAGGAATATTAATAACATTTCCCTCTTCCGCATAAATTCTTTGCTATCCTCAACATATTGTAATAAATAATGGGTAGGTTGGCTTTAGTGACAAGATAACCTGTTGATATTACATATAATTATTAATGTACAAGAGATCATCCATTATTTAAGCATGCAAAATAAAACCCAAGACTAAATATTGTGGTTGACGTGATCAGGCCTGTACATTTTGCAAAACAAAGTACAAGAATTTCCATTATTTAAGCATGCAAAACAAAACTTGAGGCTAAATGTTGTGGTTGACGTGATCGGGTGTGTACATCTGGATGGTGGAGAAATTGCACTCATCAACTCATTGGGAGATGAAACAAAGTCTCAAAATCCAAAGTCTATTCTTACGTTTACTACACATAGAATGCCAGTAACATCAATCATTATTTGTACTTTTAATTAATACGTGGTTATTTGTGGATTTTTTAAAAAATAAATAATTTAATTTTTTTAGTTTTGTGGTTAATTGTCACTTCCAACCATGGGAAATTAGTCACTTCAGAGTTTTTGACCAATCAAAAAATAGAATTTTGAATATTAAAAAATAAAAAAATATTTTTATTTATTTATAAAATTCTCATTAATAAATATTTATTGAAAAACATTATAAAACATTGTTAAATTTTTTGTAAATTTACGAAAGTCAAAATAATTTTGACTTGCAATCAATTGCTATATTCCCTGCTTTAGAAGGGACTAATAAGATACATAAACACTAACCCTAAACTTATGTTAGGTATATATGTCATTATTATATAAAGAAAACATTTGTACACATATGACCTTATTATAAAGATGTTATCTATGCCCTGATTAGGCACATAACAATCGCTTTTAACTAACCAACTTCAACCATATTATCTTATGGTTAGACACCTTTAAATTTCTTGGCTTATGACTAAGCACCTTTAACAAATGAACTTATGATTATATACCATAGTCTTCCAATATAAATAAAGTATATTTGTTTCAACTTTCTCAATAAAATCCACATACCCTTTTCTTATATGTGATGTTGTTTCTCTAAAAATTTTATAATCACATGCAATTCTATATGTAGTGATTAACATTAGTTTGTAGTTGATGTAACTTGTTTATACACTATTAATAAGGATCAATATCTAAAATATAAAAAAAATCATGGAGAAATCTATGATAACATGATGAAATCTACTAGTCAGACAATGAAAAATGAGAACATGCCAAAGTGTCTTAGAAAATAAAATTGTGACCACTGTAAGTAGCATAAAATTGTGACCATTGTATGTAGATGCAAATCAACACGTCA
>ML778438.1:7051-22386 GCA_009831015.1 Picea engelmannii | reverse complement strand
TTTAGAGAAAAGAATCTTTGAATCTGTTGAATACTCTAGAAAATGTCACTGTCATAGGTTATATGAATTGGGATCATAAGAAGGATACTTCTCCTTTTCTTACTAATAAATCTCATCAAATTCTACCTAGACATTGTCTCCTATAAAAGTGCTAGGATATAATATTACATGCACCATATTCCTTTCCTACTAGCCATCATTATTGGTCCTAGGAAACAAGTAGAGAAATACCAACTTATTCTTGCCTCCATTTTCTCTGTCACTAATGTCCAAAATGCAAAGGATTTCATTGATCATATGGTGTCTATTGATATGTTATCGGTGGCTTCTTGGTAGTTTATACAAATATTTGTGTAGGAGTTAGTATAGTTAGCGCATATTATTCTTGGTAGTTTATCCAACAAGAGGAGGAGGGTTGGTGCACATTAATCCCACACAGGAAAGTCACAGTAGTTCAAACACACTCTACAACAACAAAATATAGAGGGCCGCAACAAGGAAGACTCCAACAGAAAAAATCAAGAGGGCCGCAGCAAGGAGATTCCATCAGAAAATCTAGAGGATCGCATCAAGGAGACTCCAACAAAAAATCAATAAGACTGTAGCAAGGAGAGGATCTGCTCACTCTAGAGAGAAAATAAAATTATGTAATGTGAGGGGTAGTGTAACATCCTCCTCGTTACGACAACAACGCTGATAACAGGTGCAATTGTTTTTTGTTTTAAAAGTGTGTGCGCGTGTGTAGGAGGGGAAACAGATGCACTGGACTCTACGTCGCCACCCGACAACTAACAAGACGCAACCACGACGATCACAACAATAAGACGCAAGGCGCACAACAAGTAACTGCAAGCAAATACTACCCAAGACAAAGGCGCCCCACAATATCTTCAACAATAAACGACATACTAGGTTAGGTACCGTACAAACACAGAAGGTAGAATCCATGGTAGTAGGTTTTACTATTTCTTCACAGGAAAGCAGGGCGTTTAATCTTAGTCCTCTTCTCCGGAGAGAGAGGAGGTCAGATAGGCTCCTAGCCGACTGCTCAGGCAGAAACTAGTAATTCCCTCAGGTGTGTCGCAAGAGCGGAAACCCTACCTTTAAAGGGCCCGAGACTCTTGATACGGCACTGGATTCTTGACGCAGAAAAACACACAGACATATATATTAAGGCTACTGAAGGGGTCCACATCCCTCCCGACACAAGCAGACCACGCAATGTAATACCACCAAGCACTACAAATCAAGGACAATCATGACCTCTACGGGAGATGCAAGTCAGGAGGACTTTAATAATGACCAATCACTATTGAGACTCGAAGACATCAATCATAGATCAATTGCTCCAGTTAAATTTCATGCATTAACGAGTACTTTAAACGTAAGGTAATCCCATTTAATCTCAATCTCCCAATATTAAATCCTGAAATCTTAATATGCTTGGTTCAATACATTACAATTGCAAGCTACTACTAGCAGTAAGGATGATAATAGCGCAACATGAAATCATGCCCATAACACCTTTTTATGTTACAATGACTGGCATTAATAAAAATCACAATGCACCTATGCGCTAAACTTAATACATAAACTGCGACATCATCACCACAATGATGAACATATTAATATTACCTTACCCTGAATATTAGTGTGGGAGTGAAACATTACGCTACAACACCTTGCATTTCATTACATTACTTTTCATCGTGTTCTAGCATATTATATTCATGTCAATGATGTTGCAATAAACATCAGTTTCCTACCTCTAGTATGTTGCCAGCAAATGCATCTTAATAACATTTCATTGACATTACTACTATATGACAAAAAATTAACCGTCGATACACTTGGGCATTAACAATCCACCACAATTAATCGCATTGAAAACTAGCATTGCCTAAAAGCTAACACCATCAACACAATTGCCTTATATTGCAGTATCATTTCCCTAAGGCATATTCAACATTGCATTTTCAAATGAGGAGCTCGGATTTCATAAGTTATCAAGGTTAACATAGCCTTCTTCCTATGGCAAGAACCTTACGCTTCACATGTTATCAATCTCCATGAATTTGTCAGAAATTACCCTGATCCTAACCGTAACATCACATCCTATATCATTATAAATTTTAGTACCCATTCATTATTGATTACAGTATCAAATTGCATTAATCATAACAATTGCATTAGTCATAACAGTAATATGTTAGTATCATTTTCACCCAATGACCACACCCTTATCCTAAGGTCAATATATGAAAATGAAAGCATATTATAAATAACATCATATATAAAAATAACCATATAACATCATATTCAAATATGACAACGCCCTTATCCTAAGGTCAATATATAAAAATGACAGCATGTTATAAATAACATCATATATAAAAACAACCATATAACATCATATTCAATTAGGACAATGTATAACAATAACTATAATTAAAATGATCCATAATCAATCAATATTTAAAAGGATGGCAATACTTAAAATCGCAACATTTAAATGACCATATATAAAAACAATTAACACCACCATACAACTGCAATACTTAAAAAAATGGCAATACTTAAAAATTAACCATATTTACAAATAACAATATTTAAAAATGGCAAAACTTAAAAATCGCAACATTTGAAAATGACCATGTATAAAAAAATAACACCACCATACAACGGCTGCAGCATTGGATTCACCTGTTAACAGCCAAATTAGGGTTTGTCAACGCCTTCAAGTTAAATTGGGTTTAAGACAGGCTGTGTGTTGTCAAGGGAAGAAGGTTGTCTCGGGCCACTAGCACGAGTGCATGCCAATCCGTTAACCTTTCATCGGTCGCTGCAAAATGCCAATGTCAGGCAAGGGTCCGCAGACCAATGAAGCATTCGAGGTCCAATGCGATCATAGAATTAAAGTATAAATTTATAAGGAAATTTAAATAGTTATGGAATTACAATCAAACCCTAACTGGTTGTAATAGAATGAAATTCAACCTGTATTAAAACAACACTCATCTAACTTAAACCAAAACTTCAGTTATACTAGACGGTAACCACCAAATAATACCCACAAACGAAATTAAATCAATTCTTTGGCCCATTCATAAAATAGGTTAATGGATTTAATAGATTCCCAATTAATTTATTGGCCACTTGAGGATCTGTCAGGAATTAGGTATCTGGAATTTTATACACGTTATTCCATAATTTACCTGCCCGTTCGAACCAGTGACCTAAAAATCGGAGCATGCAGGTCAAGGAGGGGGGAAGGACGTGTACAACATCATTGCTATGAGAGGACGGCGTCCAGTGCATAGTGACCAGTAAATTCGTGTCAAGAAGGTGAGGAGGGAAACGCATGGGCAACGACAGCTTCAGGTGAGTTTTTTGAAGAAAGGGAAAAGGGAACACGCAGGTAAAAGCGACGGTAGTCGGCTTGCAAAATCAGCAGACGGTAAATGAAGTGCCATCAGTGAGTAACGGCTGATAGGCTGTACCAAAAATAAAATGGGTTGGCAGAGGATTCGACCACACGACCTCTTGCAACTAAAACAGACCTTCACGCAAAGTGACACCGTCGTCGTTCTCCACACAACACGCATGAAGTCGAAGGAACGGGGGCAAGGAAAACACCCACAGGGGATGACGCTCAGGAAACAAGAGGGAAACTCAGCACAATTATGTAAATAATTCGCCAGCCCAACCAAACACCCGATAATGGCATCCAATGCCAGGAGATAAAGCAAATGCAGAGATGTGCAACCCACCATTCGCAGAGAGGGTCAGACAACACGCAGAGTTAAAAGTTTGAAAAGCATGGGTAACATTCGCCGAGATGGGTAACCCAAAATGCAGAGATGACAGTGGAGCAACAGAAATCATGTGGTTGGGAAACAAGGGGGTACCCTCCACTAGATCGCTCATGAAACATAAACACAAGCGGATGAAAACACTACCATCACGCTAACCCTTAGCAACCTAACACAGAGATACAATCAAGGGTGTAAATAATTGCTGGCAGATAACAATCGCGGGTGTAATATAAGGGTTCTCTGAAAGAGGGCAAGCAGTCACTAAATCCATATCAAATTAAGATGGACCAGCCATACTACTAAAACCCTACGCAGATGAAGTTAAACACTATAAACATCTAAGAATACTTGTCAAACGCTGATGGCAGAAAAATAGGAGGAAAATACAACAGAACGCAGAGAAATAAACGCACACCACTGTACAAACGCAGTAATAAAAACGTAGTAATAAATGGAAATTTACCTTGTCCAGAATAATAAACAGCTATTTTACACAGTCCAGTATAATGAACCAAAGATTATTTTACACAGTCCAACATAATAAACATCCTATTTTACACAGTCCAGAATATTAAACCACTATTTACACTGTTTTTCATTCTACCGAAGGGCGTACCTTTGCCTGTTCGCCTCCTCTAAAGGTTTTCCACGTGCTCCGTGCAATCCTGCTCACCGACCGTCAAGAACTCACTGGTACCTCCCAGCCAATCGCTAGGGGTACTCTGCTTCCCCCTTAGCCCCCCGAGCCGCAAAGGGGCCACACACAATCCAGATAGTAACCTAGCTTCCCAGCTTGCCTCCAAGGCTGAGCTACCACTCTAATACAGTTGAGAGAATCCCCAACTCCTCACAAGCAATCCGTCCAGTTTTCAATTTCGACAGCATAACAATACCTCATAGCCCCCCCCCTCTTTCTCCCTTCCTCCTTTCCTTTTATGCCCCTCAAACCCTAAATCATAATAAATTTTAGTTTTTTTATGAAACCCTAAAAATTTCTCTCTTTTACAAGTGTCACTCATCCCTACCCTTCTCCATAAATTATTTTCTTTTTCTATAAACTAGAGATTATGGAATACACGTCAATTTGTTTATAATATATATATTACTTTATTTTTCCTATTTACAAGCATGTTATTCATCACTTTAATTTATCATCATCCATCATTTTGATTTATCCTTAATATATATATATGTATATAGGTTAATAAGAGATTAAAGTGATGACAAACATGTATATGGGAAAAGTAGATATATTACATAAAAGAGGAATAATGAGAAATTAAGGGGATGGGTGGCGATTTAGTAATGTGAAATGGACATGTAAATGGGAAATGGATACTGGAAGATTAAGGTGATGGAGGATAGTTTAATAATGTAGACATGGATAATGAGAGGATAATGGTCTTAGTCTTTTTTTTTTTTTTGAAATTTTCTTTAGGTTACACTACGAAGGTGATGTCATTCTCCCACCAGTTAGGAATTAATTTCTTCTTTGCCAAGTTTTAAAACTATTAGATTTGCTTTAAAACTTACCCTCGTCATCGCCCCAAGAATTTTATGAATGTGGGTTTTTGTTTCTTTTGTTATTTTTATTCCAGGGTATTCTCTTAGGGTTAGACTAAAATTTTACCCTAAAAGTTTTAGACTTAGTACTAGATTCTGAACTGGGCGACACTGGGTTAGGGAAGTTGTTTAAGAATTTCTTAAGGCTTTATTGTCTTAGGGCTATTTAGGTTTGTTTCCTTCATCCACATCAATGTGACGTGCCCTTTAGGATGCACCACGTGCTCCAAGGGTGCCACTTGCCTCATTCATTTCCTTTACGCAACGTGCCCTTCAGGATGCACCACGTGCTCCAAGGGTGCCACTCGCTTCTTGTGTTTCTTTTGTGCAACGTGCCCTTCAAGATGCACCATGTGCTCCAAGGGTACCACTCACCAATTGGACTGATTGGTAGACATCTATAACCCCTGGAGTCAACACTCCGCCAGGTGAACTTGTGGGAGACTAAGGGTTCTAAGGAATAAGGGCCCCGCCTTATTGCGCGCCCCTTAGAATCATCGTGAGCGACTGTCGCAGTGTTCCCTCAGGGCATCATGGATCCTCTTGAACTAGGTAATCGTTAACCTATAGTTCGAGCCACGACATGAGTGCTAGTAGGCGGTGGTAGGGCTGCAACCACCCCTCTCCCTCAACCTCTCTGGAAATCGTGTGTGGCACCTTTACTCCATATGTGAGTCTGGTCAGCAAGCTATCGTCAGCCTGCATCATCAACAATCATGTCAGAAATGTCAACATCAAATCATCAAGTCAATGAAACATCACAGTAAATATATCAACCCAAAAGCACACTCCCTGACTTAGTCTGGAGTCCAAGGGGGTTCTACCGATGCCTCTGCATCCTCAAGGTCAAAAACCCTGCACACTCAATAAAACAGAGTCAGCAACACCTGTGTCAATCAAAACTAGTAAAACATCATGTCATCTGTCAATCACATCATAATCAAGTATAAATGGTTTAACATCACAAAAGTCCAGATCACTTGCGAGCAAGTGTCCTCAAAAATAAGTTTTCTCAGTGCGCCAGAGAGGGATGTTACATACACCCCCTCTTGGTCTAAACTTCGTCCCGAAGTTTCTCAGTATAAATGCAGAAATAAAATTATCACAGTATCATAAGTCTATCTATCAAACAAAAATGGAAACTGCTGACTCATATCATATGCGTCCTCCCAGGTCACCGAGTGCGGACTATAACTGTCCCACTGGACCTTGACCTGATCTACTATTCGACATCGTACTGTCGAATGTGATGATCTAAGATGCGGACCGACTCAGCCGTGAGTGCTCCCTCGTCCGATACTTGCAAGGAACTCATGTCAATCACGTGTGTAGGATCACTAACATAACGTCTCAAAACAGATACATGAAAAACATCGTGCATACGCCTCAAAGAATCAGGCAAGGCTAGTCGATAGGCCACGGGCCCCTTTCTCTCCACAATCTCGAAAGGTACCACAAACCTAGGAGAGAGTTTAGCTCCCTTTCCAAACTTGATCGAACTCTTATGTAGTTTAACCCGCAAGAAAAATCGGTCGCCGACCTCGTAACTACGGTCGACTCGGTGTGCATCGGCATAACTCTTATGTCGATCCTGCGCTTCTTTAATCCTTTGTCTTATGGTTTGCATCTGCTCTTCCATTTCTTGGATCGCTTCTGGTCCCACCAGGACCCTATCCTCAAGCCAATCCCAACTCAAGGGCATCTCACATGGTCGCCCATAAAGAAACTCAAAAGGCACCATATTTATGGTGCTCTGATAACTGTTGTTGTAAGTGAACTCTACTAGAGGAAAGAATTACCCCCAACGCTTTTGTTGGTCCATCACGTACATGTGCAACATGTCTTCCAAGGTTTAGTTCGTTCGTTCGGTCTTCCCGTCAGTCTCTGGGTGATACAAAGTACTAAAATTAAGTTGGGTTCCCAATGCCTCTTGGAAACGCGTCCAAAATCGTCTAGTAAACACCGATCCTCGATCAGATATAATCTTCTTAGGCATGTCGTGCAGCCTCACAATCTCACTGATGAAAACTCTCGCTATGTCAGGTGCCTGATACGTCGTATGCACCAGAATAAAGTGAGCACTCTTCGTCAGGGTGTCTACTACAATAAAAATTGAGTTGTGTCTCCTTGTCGTCAGTGGCAATCCAACAATGAAATCCATCCAAATAACTTCCCATTTCGATTCCGGAATAGGATGTGGTTGCAGTAATCCTGTCGAGTGTCTATGTTCAGCCTTTACCTGCTGACACTCTAGACATCTAGCCACAAAGTTGACTATGTCGACCTTCATTCCTTTCCAAAAGAATAATGGTTTAAGGTCTGCCCTCATCTTCGTAACTCCTAGGTGAGCCATGTAAACTGCTCTATGAGCCTCGCTCAGGATCAGCATCCTCAACTTGTCGTTAGGCGGTACGTAAATCCGACCTCTAAACCTCAATAACCCATCGCTATCAAAGAAAATACCTCATATCGTGGTACCATCATTGTGTTTTGTTCGATAAAATCCTCGACTTCCTTGTACCAATCATCCTCACACTGTAAAGTGAGAATCTTCTCATGTAGATTCGTTTGAAGAGGCAACACCGAAAAGATGCGTGGCCTCTGACTCAAAGCATCCGCCACTCGATTCATTGTTCCCTTTATGTAAGTAATCTCGAAGTCGTACTCGCTAAGCAATTCTGACAAACACCATTGTCGCGCGTTCAGGTCTCTTTGCGTGAAAATATGTTGCATCCCACAATGATCAGTCTTTAATTCAAAATTTCATCCAACAAGGTAGTGTCTCCAAACCTTCAAGGCATAATCGATGGCTAACAACTCCAAATCGTGCGTCATGTAGTTCTCCTCATGCCTTCTCATCTTCCTCGAAATGTAAGCAATCACTCGTCTGTCTTGCATCAAGACTCTACCTAATCCTTCCTTGGATGCGTCAGTGCATACCAAGAAGTCCGCGTCCATGTCAGGGACCTTTAGTATCGGCGCGGTTGTCAACAACTCTTTAAGCCTCTGAAATGCTTCCGTGCATTTCTCTGTCCAAACAAACTTCTTGCTTTTCTTCTGCAATTCCGTGATCGAATTTTCTATCTTCAAAAAACCCTCAAAAAACCGTCGATAGTATCCTGCTAATCCCATAAAACTATGCACTTCTGTGACATTCGTCGGCGCAGGCCATTCCATAATAGCCTCAACCTTGGCTGGATCCACGGAAATACCTTCGCCGGAGATGACATGCCCTAAGTAGTGAATCCTCGATTGATAAAAAGAGCATTTGGACAACTTCCCATACAATTTGTGTTCTCATAAACATTATAGTACCAAGCACAAGTGCTCGTCATGCTCCTCTGTCATCCGAGAGTAGATCAAAATATCGTCAATGAATACTTGGACGAACTTGTCCAAGTACTCGCGGAACACCCCGTTCATCAAACTCACGAATACCCCTGGGGTGTTTGTCAGTCCAAATGGAAAAACAGTAAACTCATAATGTCCAAATCTTATCTTAAAGGTGGTCTTAGGGATGTCATCCTCCTTGATCCGTAACTGGTGATACCCGGATCGCAAATCAATCTTGGAGAACACCGTCGCACCCTTCATTTGATTGAACAGATCATCAATTCTTGGTAAGGGATACTGATTCTTGATCGTAACCTTGTTCAATTGATGGTAGTCAATGCAAATCCTCCATGATACATCCTTCTTTCATATGAAAATAACTGGTGCACCCCACGGTGACACACTAGGGCGTATCAGTGCCAGGTCCAACAACTCCTTCAGTTTCATTTTCAACTCTTGCAACTCTGGGGTCGACATCCGATAAGGCGTTCTTGCTATCGGTTCGGTCCCCGGTTTCAGGTCTATGGTAAACTCCAGTTCCTCTTACGGCGGCATCCCAGGCAACTCCTCTGGAAATACGTCCGCAAACTCCTTCACCACCGGAAGGTGTTCTAGACCTTCCACTACTCCCTTCTCGTTTAGCACGAGGATCACATAAAGTTTGCACCCCTTGCGCATACTCTTCTGTAACTGTAAGGAAGAGACGAACTGCAGGGAAACTCCCTGGTTCCTTCCTACAATCACACGTCTCTGTCCTTTGTCATCAACCAAGCTCAACCATTTTGTCTTATAGTGGAGTATTGCCTCATGCATTTCCAACCAATCCATACCGATCACGACGTCATAAGATCCTAAGATCATGACGTACAAGTTGACCCTCATGAAAAACTCTCCCAGGTTAAGGGCACAACCCGTAACCTTTCCTCCCACCTTTTGTTTCGCTCCCGAAGCCATCTCTACGAAGCTAAACTCATCCTATTCGACTGCCTTTACCTTAATCCTTTTTAGCACTACACCAGAAATGAAACTCTCAATAGCACCTGGGTCTATCAAAATACTAAGGGTCTGGTCAGCGAAAGTACCTGTCGTCTCGAGCACAGTCGACTGGTGCTCTGCCTGGCGGTTATTCACCGCTGCATGTATCTGATGGGCCTTTCCCATATCTCCAACGGTAGCGGGTCCGGCTGATCTGGACACTCTGGCCCTCTCCACAGGACAGTCACGCTGGTAGTGTGACTCCCCACACGTCCAACACCCCTTCTTCGGCCCAGTAGTCCTGGTACCCGAAGTAGAAGATGACTGCCCACCGGCCTGAAACCCTGGTCTATTTTATTGAACAGGCCTAAACTGTTGCTGCTGCGAGCGACGCTGCTGCTGGTGCTGTGGTCCTCGATAAGGTGTATGCTACTGAGGCGGTGGTCGTCGGGGTGTAGAAAAAGTGGATCCCCTTTGGAAGCCACGATGTCCCAGCGTATGTCTCGCTGGTGTTTGATGCCGCGGCGCACCAGATGAACTCTACCCTACAGGTCTCCCTGGAGTCCTAGTCTGACCCCCACTGATAAGCTCCTCCTCTGCTATGAGGTCCTTTTGGACAATGTCGTGCAAGGTTTGAGGCATCAAGATCCTAACCTTTGCACGCAGGCTGCCGTTAAGGCCAAACACGAACCGGTTGACCTTGAGTTTCTCTGTGTTAAGGTGCAGAGCATACCAGAGCAGCTCCATGAAACGTGCCTCGTACTCGGGCACCGTACGACCTCCCTGTCGTAATGCATTGAACTCATTGAGCTGACACTTAATGAATTCCTCTGAAAGGTACCTCTCTCAGAACCATTCCTCGAACAGTTCCCATGACACATCCTCCACGGCCATGTTCAGCTACAGCAGGAGCGTCTTCTACCATAGAAGAGCGCTCCCCTTCAGTTGGAAGACCGCCATGCGGACCTTCATGTTGGAGGTATAATCGCAAAGTGTGAAGCACATCGCCATATTCTCCAACCATGCCTTGGCGGCTACGCCGTCTGGGGTACCAAAGAAGTCGGGAAATTTTACCTTCTCGAGTTCACAGTGAATGCTACCTGTAACGGCCGGTGCGCGCGGCGGAACCTGAGGGGGTGTCGACGCCCTGGCCTCGTCTCTATCCAATCGGCTGATCAGAGCCTCGAACATGCGCTGAAAGGATCTCATCATCCCAATAACATCACCAATTGCTATCTTCTCCTGTCCGAGAACCTGCTCGCCTCCCTGGGGGTTAGACCCCTCAGGTGTGGATGTTGCTGGAGGCGTCACGCCTCCTTCCCTATTACCCCGTCGTCTGCCTCCGCGGCTTCCTCTAACCATGATTACCTGCACGCACACAATCAACTTGATCATCAATAGTATAATCAATCTAATCCTGTCAACAAAAGCCGTAGCTAATCCCAAGTCACGGGTCGAACCGGCTCTGATACCATATGTAACATCCTCCTCGTTACGACAACAACGCTGATAACAGGTGCAATTTTTTTTTGTTTTAAAAGTGTGTGCGCACGTGAGGGAGGGGAAACAGATGCACTGGACTCTACGTCGCCACCCAATGACTAAAAATATGCAACCACGATGATCACAACAAGAAGACGCAAGGCGCGCAACAAGTGACTGCAAGCAAATACTACCCAAGATAAAGGCACCCCACAATATCTTCAACAATAAACGACATACTAGGTTAGGTACCGTACGAACATAGAAGGTAGAATCCATGGTAGTAGGTTTTACTATTTCTGCTCAGGAAAGCAGGGCGTTTAATCTTAGTCCTCTTCTTCGGAGAGAGAGGAGGTCAGATAGGCTCCTAGCCGACTGCTCAGGCAGAAACTAGTAATTCCCTCAGGTGTGTCACAAGAGTGGAAACCCTGCCTTTAAAGGGCTCGAGACTCTTGATACGACACTAGATTCTTGACGCAGAAAAACACACAGACATATATACTAAGGCTACTGAAGGGGTCCACATCCCTCCCGACACAAGCAAACCACAAAATGTAATACCACCAAGCACTACAAATCAAGGAAAATCATGACCTCTACGGGAGACGCAAGTCAAGAGGACTTTAATAACGACCAATCACTATTGAGACTCGAAGACATCAATCATAGATCAATTGCTCCAGTTAAATTTCATGCATTAACGAGTACTTTAAACGTAAGGTAATCCCATTTAATCTCAATCTCCCAATATTAAATCCTGAAATCTTAATATGCTTGGTTCAATACATTACAATCGCAAGCTACTACTAGCAGTAAGGACGATAATAGTGCAACATGAAATCATACCCATAACACCTTTTTATGTTACAATGACTGGCATTAATAAAAATCACAATGCACCTATGTGCTAAACTTAATACATAAACTGCGACATCATCACCACAATGATGAACATATTAATATTACCTTACCCTGAATATTAGTGTGGGAGTGAAACATTACGCTACAACACCTTGCATTTCATTACATTACTTTTCATCGTGTTCCAACATATTATATTCATGTCAATGACGCTGCAATAAACATCAGTTTCCTACCTCTAGTATGCTGCCAGCAAATGCATCTTAATAACATTTCATTGACATTACTACTATATGACAAAAATTTAACCGTCGATACACTTGGGCATTAACAATCCACCACAATTAATCGCATTGAAAACTAGCATTGCCTAAAAGCTAACACCATCAATACAATTGCCTTATATTGCAGTATCATTTCCCTAAGGCATATTCAACATTGCATTTTCAAATGAGGAGCTCGGATTTCATAAGTTATCAAGATTAACATAGCCTTCTTCCTATGGAAAGAACCTTATGCTTCACATGTTATCAATCTCCATGAATTTGTCAGAAATTACCCTGATCCTAACCGTAACATCACATCCTATATCATTATAAATTTTAGTACCCATTCATTACTGATTACCGTATCAAATTGCATTAATCATAACAATTGCATTACTCATAACAGTAATATGTTAGTATCATTTTCACCCAATGACCACACCCTTATCCTAAGTTCAATATATGAAAATGACAGCATATTATAAATAACATCATATATAAAAATAACCATATAACATCATATTCAAATATGACAACGCCCTTATCCTAAGGTCAATATATAAAAATGACAGCATGTTATAAATAACATCATATATAAAAACAACCATATAACATCATATTCAATTAGGACAATGTATAACAATAACTATAATTAAAATGATCCATAATCAATCAATATTTAAAAGGATGGCAATACTTAAAATCGCAACATTTAAATGACCATATATAAAAACAATTAACACCACCATACAACTGCAATACTTAAAAAAATGGCAATACTTAAAAATTAACCATATTTACAAATAACAATATTTTAAAATGGCAAAACTTAAAAATCGCAACATTTGAAAATGACCATGTATAAAAAAATAACACCACCATACAACGACTGCAGCATTGGATTCACCTGTTAACAACCAAATTAGGGTTTGTCCACGCCTTCAAGTTAAATTGGGTTTAAGACAGGCTGTGTGCTGTCAAGGGAAGAAGGCTGTCTCGGGCCACTAGCACGAGCGCATGCCAATCCGTTAACCTTTCATCGTTCACTGCAAAATGGCAATGCCAGGAAAGGGTCCACAGACCAATGAAGGATTCGGGGTCCAACGCGATCATAGAATTAAAGTATAAATTTATAAGGAAATTTAAATAGTTATGGAATTACAATCAAACCCTAACCGATTGTAATAGAATGAAATTCAACCTGTATTAAAACAACACTCATCTAACTTAAACCAAAATTTCAGTTATACTAGACGGTAACCACCAAATAATACCCACAAATGAAATTAAATCAATTCTTTGGCCCATTCATAAAATAGGTTAATGGATTTAATAGATTCCTAATTAATTTATTGGCCACTTGAGGATCTGTCAGGAATTAGGTATCTGGAAGTTTTATACACGTTATTCCATAATTTACCTGCCCGTTCGGACCAATGACCTAACAATCAGAGAACGCAGGTCAAGGAGGGGGGAAGGACGTGTACAAAATCATTGCTATGAGAGGACGGCGTCCAGTGCATAGTGACCAGTAAATTCATGTCAGGAAGGCGAGGAGGGAAACGTGTGGGCAACGACAGCTTCAGGTGAGTTTTTCGAAGAAAGGGAAAAGGGAACACGCAGGTAAAGGCGACGGCAGTCGGCTTGCAAAATCAGAAAACGGTAAATGAAGTGCCATCAATGAGTAATGACTGATAGGCTGTACCAAAAATAAAAGGGGTCAGCAGAGGATTCGACCGCACGACCTCCTACAATTAAAACAGACCTTCACGCAAACTGACACCGTCTTCGTTCTCCACACAACAGGCATGAAGTCGAAGGAACGGGGGCAAGGAAAACACCCACGGGGGATGACGCTCAGGAAACAAGAGGGAAACTCATCACACTTATGTAAATAATTTGCCAGCCCAACGAAACACCCGATAATGGCATCCAACGCCAGGAGATAAAGCAAATGCAGAGATGTGAAACCCACCATTCGTAGAGAGGGTCAGACAACACGCAGAGTTAAAAGTTTGAAAAGCGTGGGTAACATTCGCCGAGATGGGTAACCCAAAACGCAGAGATGACAATGGAGCAACAGAAATCATGTGGTTGGGAAACATGGGGGTACCCTCCACCAGATCGCTCATGAAACATAAACACAAGCGGACGAAAACACTACCATCACGTTAACCCTTAGCAACCAAACGCAGAGATACAATCAAGGGTGTAAATAATTGCTGGCAGATAACAATCGCGGATGTAATATAAGGGTTCTCTGAAAGAGGGAAAGAAGTCACTAAATCCATATCAAATTAAGATGGACCAGCCATACTACTAAAACCCTACACAGATGAAGTTAAATGCTATAAACATCTAAGAATACTTGTCAAACACTGATGGCAGAAAAATAGGAGGAAAATACAATAGAACGCAGAGAAATAAACGCACACCACTGTACAAACACAGTAATAAATGGAAATTTACCCTGTCCAGAATAATAAACAACTATTTTACACAGTCCAGTATAATGAACCAAAGATTATTTTACACAGTCCAGCATAATAAACATTGTATTTTACACAGTCTAGAATATTAAACCACTATTTACACTGTTTTTCATTCTACCGAAGGGCGTACCTTTGCATGTTTTCCTCCTCTAAAGGTTTGTCCGTGCACTCCATGCAATCCTGCTCGCCAACTGTCAAGAAATCACTAGTACCTCCCAGCCAATCGCTAGGGGTAATCTGCTTCTCCCTTAGCCCCCCGAGCCGCAAAGGGGCCACACACAATCCAGACAGTAACCTATCTTCCCAGCTCACCTCCAACGCTGATCTACCACTCTAATACAGCTGAGAGAATCCCCAAATCCTCATAAGCAATCCATCCAGTTTTCAATTTCGACAACATAACAATACCTCATAGCCCCCCCCCTACCCTTCTCCATAATTTTTTTTTTTTTCTATAAACTAGAGATTATGGAATACACGTCAATTTGTTTATAATATATATGTTACTTTATTTTTCCTATTTACAAGCATGTTATTTATCACTTTAA
>ML778437.1:1081719-1102607 GCA_009831015.1 Picea engelmannii | reverse complement strand
CCCTATTAAATCTGCCCATTATCAATAGATGTACGCCTTTCGGCGTAATTAAAAAATTGGTGATTTGAAGAAATACTCAATTTAAATTATCCAATATATTTAAAGTATACAAAGAATATTTAACATGTTACAAAGTTTAAGAGGAGAATATTAATATAAAATAGAATCTTAATTATAAAATATTTGAATGCACTAGTAAGATTTGTGATTAGTATAGACATCTCATAAATTACAATCACAAGTAAAAAAAACACATTGCATTTTTAAAGAATACTAAGTAAAGTGATGTATGAATAATTGAGGAATTAGAATCCTTGCACAGACTGAAATATAATGTAATGTATGATGTTTAGATGTTAGAATTCTCGCGCGAATGGAATTTAATGTCATGAATGATGGTTTAGATATTAGTCTTCTTGCGCAAATTGAAAATTTATTATGATGAATGATTGCATATTGTGATTGGGATTGCGCCTCAAATATAACTGATAATTTCTCTTGCACCTTGGGTTTAATGTGGTATATGATGTGTTATGTGAATGATTACTCACGCACCATGTTTAATTGTGGATTAGGATTGATGGATTGATGAAATTGATGATCGTTGTTGTTGTTGATTTAGCATAGTTAGTTTGGACTTGATTGTGTTAGTGGGATGTAAACATCTTCCTGTTCCTGAGAACAGTCATCGTCCCTGAGACCTTAAATGGTTAAAATCAATTGGAACCTAGACTTGAGCATTGGTTATGTGTCTTGGAGGTCCTAACCTTGCAGGGTATGTTGGGAGGGTAGTCATTTTATAATCTTTATCTAATTGAGTTTTGTCATAATTTACTTCAAGATTTTATGATGTGATAATATGCTATGTTATTTATGTTTATGTGTCACTATCTTTCATTGATGCGTTGATTGCATCATTAGTGATTTCCTTGATCAGTAACAGGTACTTCTTTAATTATGATGTTGTGAATAGGCACTGCCATGATCATGTGTTGATGTTAATATCTTAATGCAAAAAAAAAAATTACCTTTTTTGCTTCAACTATTCTTAGGCATAAAAGAGGGATGTTACATATGGAAACAATTTATTAATGACTTCCAACAATTTTTTGAACATTTGCAGTTTTTTGGATTTTTGTCTCTTTGACTATTGTCACCTATCTCCAAGGCCTGGAATCCAATGAAAGAGATGGGATTCGACCTCCTAAGGATATTTTGATGGTATTTTCTATTTAATGAAGGAGGGAGCCCTTGGACAAAGGTTGGATTCATGATCCAAGAGAGGAGAGAGCTAGAGGAGCAATTGAGTTTCTCATTTGTAAGCCTGAGGGCATGTGTTGTAGGAATTTCTTCCATTAGATATTCATGAAAGTTGTGATACCAGATTGTTTTTCTCTTGTTTACATTCTTTCTTATCATCAAGCTTGATTAATACTTACAAATTTTGAAGATCAAAAGTTGTCTTTGGTTAATGGATTCATGAACTGCAAAGGATTTGTGGTAATTTCTTGTTAATCATATATTATTGTTCGAGAACTCTTTAATATATATTACAGAAATGATCTATGTTATGTGGATATTCTTCTCTTTTTTTACCTTCTATTCTTCTATCCATATTTGCATAAACCTTTTGTCTGGTAGGCAACTCGATTGCTTTTGATCTGCATAATGTTATGACTCCATGACCAATAGATTGTATTTGCACGTAGTTTGATTCCCTTCCTTTTACATTTTTATTGTTGATCCAACAAGTATTACTTGTTTTAATCATTTAAATCAAATGGGTATTGGGCTTATCCTCTGGCAGTATGAGGGTGACTGTCAGTGCTAACAGAGCGGTTCTGGGAGGTATTTTTATGAGGAATTCATTGAGTGCCATCTGAATGAGTTCAATGCCTTACGAAAAGGAGGTCATACGGTGCCAGAGTAAAAGGATCATTCCATGGAGCTGTTGATGTATGCTCCACATCTGAAAATCAAGAAGCTTAAGGTCAACAAGTTTTTGTTCATCCTCAGACATTGCACGAAGTTTTCTAGAAGGCCCTCATAGTTGAGGAAGAATTGACCAATGAGGGACAGAGTAGGACTACTGCGAGATCGACAGGATAGGTGACATCTGGTATGCAGCAGCATCACACACCAACTAGACATCCATTAGGGTATTGAGGCACTTTAAGAGGATCCACATTCACGACACCACCATGACCAGTGCCTCAGCAGTGAAATCCCTACATAGGACCACAACACCAACAAAAGTATCGTCCACAACAACATCAGTTCAGGCCTATTCAATAGAACAAACCAGGGTTTCAAGCTGGTGGGCCATCAACTTCTGCTTCGGGGACCAAGAGTATTGGACCAAAGACCATATGATGGACTTGTGGGGAGCCACATTACCAGCATGACTGTTTGATTGAGAGGGCCAAAGTTATCGGTTCAGTCGGACATACTATAGTAGGAGATTTGGGAAAGACCCTTTTGATTCATGTAGCGGTGAATAACTGTCAGGGCGAGCACCAATCTATTGTGCTCGAGATGTCAGGTATCATCATTGACCATACCTTTAGTATTTTGATAGATCCAAGTTCTATAGATATCTTTCTTTCTGATGCAACGCTAAATAGAATTAAGGTAAAGGCAGTCGATTACGACAGGTTTGGAATCGCATGATGCTATACTCAATGGTAAGATTAAACAATTAAGTTTGATCGATGACAAGGGACAGAGATGAGTGGTTGTAGGAAGAAACCAGGGAGTTTCCCTAAGGTTCATCTCTTTCCTACATCTAGGGAAGCGTATGTGCAAAGGATGAAATATATATGAAATATTAGCATTGAACGACAATGTAATGTACCTCAAAATTTACATGATTTTTTTTTTCGTTATTTAATTATTCTTCTTATTGGGTACTTTGAGTTGATACTGTGTCTTTAAAGTTTCATTCAAACGTCAACCATGATGTACAATAGTCCTTTGCCTTTATGACTCTAACCGATTTTATCATATTGTCACCTCTTCCTATTTTGGTACTGAGTTATATAAGCGATCATAGGTACATAGGTAGGGATACCTTGTTTTTATTTGCAACTTGGTAATACCCACCATTTCGTTTCCAAACCCACTTTATGTTAAGGGGTATAACTACTTAGAACCAACTAATCCATAAAAACAATGGCCATAGGTGTGAAATCTTATGATAAACAACCTTGTATACATATTACTACAGGGTCTAAAAGTTAACACCATTCGGCATACTTTTAAAACAAACCCTTTTGGGGTAAAAACCGAACACTAAACTATACAAAAGAAAAAGCGCGAGTGGCTAAACCTTGGGTAGGATATGGTTAAAGTAAAGGTAGTTGGGATTCAACGTATAACCGGTGTAACCAGGTGATAAAAGAATTAACCCTACGTAGGACATCCGGGTTCCTCGCCATAAATTCTCTGAGTAAATGCAACTGGTTAGAACCCTCTCGTCTTAAAGGCCTATCTGCAACATTTATGGTGCTCTGAGTAAAGTTTATTCGTTACAGAGTTTGACCGGCGTGCCCAATGAAATGCTGACATTTACCATTTGTTCACATGGCCAGGTACGATTCCCACTCATCCTCCATTACTCCATACGAAGGGTATCCCATAGTTCTCACTTCATTCTGGTCTTGGCTTGGTGAAGGAAAAAGGAATGCTCTAGACTAAACTTTGTTTTAGTTTTCTATCTTAGCAACGTGGTCATGCTTCTATGAAATCGGACCTTGCTCCAAGTGGGAGAGCTCTTAGTAGTAGACTCCTCGATGGGCCATCCTATAAGTGGTAAGTCAACTTGGCTGTCATTTGCATTTGGGGCTTTTTTTTTTCTTTTTTTTTTCTTTTGTCTCATGTAATAGTTTCGGTAACTCCAGTACACAAGCAGATCCTTGGTAACATTCTTGTTTTATATCAGTGTTAAAAATAGCAAAAGGGAACCGTTGTGCTCTAGTAGGGTTTAGGGTTCTTGTAGTTTATCCTCTCTCTGTAATGGCTTTCCTGTCGAGCCGAGCCATCTTTCTCCCATGGAAGGTCTTATCTCAATGTCTGTTGATATGTGCATCTAAGATATTCTAGTTATTTATTTTCTTCACTGAAACTTTCATATTGGGTGTGGCTTCCTCAGTCGGTTAATACCTAGTTGACAGTGTATGTAACCAGCGTTTCCTATGTGTAATAGACCTATCGGTACAGTGTGGAACTAAACAAAAGGTCTTGTGTTTAAACCTTAAATTCACTGGTATTATTAAGCCGATTATAAGGGTCGTCCTAAATTCCAGAGGCGGTTTAATCCTTTCTGTTTATAATTAAACTGTTACAATGGATTTATGTTTACTATTGCTTTACGCATGTTATCCCTGTTCATGATTTCTTTGGGTTAAAAGCTGGTATTCGTCACTAATGATGGGCCCCTTTGTTGTGTGAGGGTACCCATCAGGGAGGCACGAGCTCCTCTTCCCTCCTCAGTCTGGGAGCACATGGTTTGAGTACAAATGGCGAATGGTATAAAATCTGCTATTACAGTTAAGTTCCTTTCTCATTTCATTCTGTTCCTTTTAAATGATTGTGTTATGGTTTGTCGGATACATTTTCTTAATGTTTCATCTTGTTTCGTGCAGAGTGTGTTCACGCCATGGAAGGGGAACACCCTCTTCACTCTTCCAAGAGGTATTCAGGTTCCAACTACAAATAACCCTATGTCTAACTTATTACTAGCACCGATGATCGAGGCTACGACTCATTCTTAATACTGTGACGATCTTTAATTTTTTAGTTCTGTATTAGTTGTTTTAAGGGTACACCCTAATTTTGCATTAATAACTGGTACATTGAAAGTGCGCCAAGCTTGCACTTGATTGGATTCATGATAACTATACGACCATCTCCTTAAATGATTAAGAACAATGTATTGGGTTTCTATTTGCTGTGGATATTATGGAAGTAACAGGATTCGTAACTGATGTTTCTGTGTTTAACATTCTCTTCTAAATTTTGTGAAAGTTCGGTTTGTGAAAATAGAGTTGAATTTTGTTTCTTGAATTGTTCTAGTTAATTTCCTAGAGTTAATTACATAGTCATCTCAAAATGATTTAACCATGTATAGAAATGAACCTACAGCCAGCAAAGAAGTATTGTGGTTAAGGGAGGTTCATCCCCACTGATATTGTGTGCTTGTATTCAAAATCCTTTGAGTTTTGTTGAAGTTTGGGCACTTATTTCTGTTATACAAACAAAATGGAAATGGTAGGATTTTAGCCCGAGCCTCGCTTTCCCCACTCGTGACTGTTTTTCCTTATGTATTTTACTTTACTCATTCATATCATATACCCTAACTTGTCATGAATTACACATTGCACCGTAGATATGCTATGTAATTTATATTTTGACTTTTGTTCCTATTCCAGTCATTAATTTAGCATTTGGTCGATCACACACCAGAATTAAGTTGGTTTGTTCTAGCGTCGTACTACTAAACCATACCATAGTATCTATGCTCCAACACTTCTGTATTGGGGTCTGTGGATTTGCTGGATTATTTTCCTGCGAGTATGTTTATACACACATATATATTACCCGACTCTGTTTATAGTTGGTTTTTCTTGAGCGTCACTATATCGTTTATAAAGATTACCCATTATATAATATGTCTTTGTTCATATTATACCTATACAGGTCTACATGTATGTCGAATATAATCTCAGTATTGCAGAATATATTTGCCTATAGTTTGAACTTGTATACTTGTTAGTGAAGGTTCACTATATACTAGTTATCTACAAAAATATAATTTCGGCATAGGGAATGGTACGCTCGGCTACAAATTACACTAAACAAGCAAATCAATTTTCCTTTTGTTCAACAGATTTAAAATTTGGAAGGTAGCTGTAGACTGTAGTCATCGAACAACCTTTGTCTATGTTTTTGGATGCATGCTAACTTGAAGGATTTCACTATATCCATAACCAATTCACTCCACAGAGATAGAGATATTGAAATTTGGTATAGGAAATAACACACAACAATTATATGATTATTTAAAATAGACAACTAGGAACTACTTCACTACAGATTTAACATGTTCAGTACCATAGATATAAAATCATTCGAACATGTACGGGTTAGAGTAGCATATCTGAACTAAACTCGCAGAAAAACAAAGGGAACAACCACGTTCCTCCCAACCATATAACCGAGCAGCCAAGATCACTTGCACGGTTCACCCCCTAGCCTGACCATGAGTCCATGAGGGAAAACTTGGAAACCCCTCTTCCGCAATATCCTTCGAACCGGTAGCTTCCCCTTGCCTTACACCCATTCCCTATTCATAACAACAAGGAAAAAAATAAATAGTTTTCCTTTCCAGCATACTTGGCAGCGTCCTACCTCCTCACATATGCTTATTTATCCATTTGCCTAGGTCCTTTCCCTCCTTTGGGAATTTTCACAGCTTTCTAAATCCCTGATTTTCAGGGGCTTCCATTGGCCAATTCACTGATTTACCACTTGTAAAAATCAGTCTAGATGTAGTTCCAACATGTTCCCCTATCATGGAGTCATGGTCAACTAAAATTTAACATGGTTGTCCCCTTTGTCTCTTGCAATAAATATAAAATATTATGTTTTTCATACAAGTGTGATAGTCCAATATCTAGTTGGAACAAATCAGATCTCTGCCCAACAGTCAAAATCATTTATTACAATTATAAAATCCGAAATTCAGAATTTCCATAAATGGTAAAAATTTTCCAATTTCGAATTTACTAAAAACGAAAATAAATTTCCAGCAATTTAAATTCTAAAACTATTTTTATTTTCTTTATTTTTGGGGGGATGTCACATCCTTTCCCCCTTAAATAAAACAATGTCCTCAGTGTTCATTCCTTTCCTGGAACAGGATCGGATGAGATTTCCGTAAATCTCTTTCCAACTCCCAAGTGGCCTCCTCAGGGCTAAAGTGCTTCCATTGCACCTTTACCTGAGCGACGACTTTGTTCCGAAGTGCTATTTCTCTCCGGTCCAGAATGCGGAGGGGTTCCACCTAGAACTTTCCTTCGAGTTCCAACTACATCAAATTCCAATCAATCATATGAGTAGGGTCATGAATATACTTTTTCAGCAATGAAACATGAAATACATTATGAATTCTTATATTAGCTGGAAGTGCAAGTTGGTATGCTACGTGTCCAAGTCGAGCTAGTATCTCGAAGGGACCACAAAACCTGGGTGCCAACTTGGCACAGTTCCCTAACTTCAACAATATTTTTTGGGCTTTGACTTTCAAATAAACATGGTCTCCTGCTTGAAATTCCAAGTGCCTTCTTTTCTGGTCTGCATAACTCTTCTGTCTATCCTCTGCTTCTTTCAAGTTCTGTTGTACCTTTGTAACCATGTTCTCCATTTCTTGGAGCATTTCGGGTCCAACCATGAGTCTGTCATCCGGGTTATCCCAACTAATTGGCATCGTACATTTTCTGCCGTATAGTATTTCGAAAGAGCTTAACTTAGACGAAGTTTGGTACCCATTGTTATATGCAAATTCTACCAAGTGCAGATAGTCTTCCCACTTGTTTGGTTTTGTTCTTACATACATGTGGAGCATATCATCCATGATCTAGTTTTTCCTTTCGGTCTATCCATTCGTTTGTGGATGATAACTTGTACTGAAATTCAAGTTGGTATTGAGCCCTGCAAACAATTCCTTCCAAAAGGCGGATGTGAATTTTATGTCTCTATCTGAAATTGCCATTTTAGGAATACCATGCAGTCTAAAGATTTCTTTCATGAATATTTCATCAATGTTTATAGCTTTAAAAGTCAACTTTACAAGAATAAAGTGTCCAGACTTACTGAGTTTGTTGATTACAACCATGATAGAATCATTTTGTTTTTGAGTTTTAGGCAAACCTATTATAAAGTCAAGTGATATAGCCTCCCATTTCCATTCTGGTACTAGCAATGGTTGTAATAGGCTGGTTGGATGTTGGTGCTCAGCCTTAACCTGCTGACAATCTTGGCACCTTGCCAAATATTCTTGTTTTTCGCCCTTCATTCTAGGCTAATAAAATAGTTTTCTAAGTGTTGTTATCATTTTCTGGTAACCTGGGTGGCCAGAATATGGTTTCTTATGCACTTCATCCAAGATTGTTAATTTTAACCCTCCTGAATCTAGTATGTAAAGTCTATTTTTAAATCGTAGCAATCACTTCTCGTCGATACTTAGATCTGGTTTATCTAAGTTCGCGGTGTTGATCAGTAATTCCGCAGTGTTGTTCAGTAATTCTACCATTATTTTAGTATAGTTTTCGTCATCAATACCTGTTGTCTTTATTATTTCTTCTAGATCACTTTCTGCCATGCTAGTATTCATCTCAAATAACCAATGGATTCTTCTACTTAAAGCGTCTGCTACTTTATTTTCCTTTCCCTTGATATGTCTGACCTCGAAGTCGAATTCGCTCAAGAAAGCTAACCACCTTGCCTTCCTTGAGTTAAGATTGGGCTGGTTAAACAAATATTTCACCCCACTATTGTTCGTTAATAATAGAAATCTTATGCCCATTATGTAGTGTCGCCATATCTTTAGAGCATGTATTACTACTGCGAACTCTAAGTCATGAGTGACGTAATTATTCTTGTGTTCTTTTAATTTTCGAGACTCATAACAGATAACGTGTCCTTCTTGAGTTAGGACACCACCTAGTCCTTCTTTACTTGCATCAACACATACGGTGAAGTCTTTATCTGGGTCTACTACTTTCACTATGGGTGTCGTTGTCAATAATTCCTTGATTTTGTTGAAGCTGTCTTGACACTTCTCTGACCAGTTAAACCTGGTTCCTTTCTTTTGTAATGATGTGATAGGGTAGGCTATCTTGGAAAACCCTTCTATAAACTGACAGTAATATCTGGTGATTCCCATGAAGGACCGTATATCCACTACATCCTTAGGTACCGACCATTCCATAATGGCTTTCCTCTTTTTTGGGTCTACAACAATGCCCTCTGCTAAAATTACATGTCCCAGATATTTATTTTTTCCTGATAGAAGTCACACTTGTCGAAATTGGCATACAGTTTGTGCCCCCTTAACGTTTACAGCATGGTTCTTAAGTGTTCCTCATGTTCCTCCTCCGTCTTTGAATAGACTAGGATATCGTCGATGAATACTACCATGAACTTGTCCAAGTACTGACTAAAAATACTATTCATTAGGCACATGAACGTGGCTGGGGCATTAGTGAGTCCAAAAGGTATGACTACAAACTCGTAATGTCCATATCTTGTTTGAAATGTTGTTTTGTTTATATCCTCATCTTTTATCCAAACTTGATGATAACTGGATCGTAAATCCAATTTTGAAAAGATCTTTCCCCCCCACTTGATCAAGCAGATCATTTATCCTTGGTAAGGGCTATTTATTCTTAATAGTCTATTTCTTCACTTGTCTATAATCGATACATAATCTTAGAGTACCGTCCTTCTTCTTCACAAAGAGGACTGGTGCTCCCCAAGGTGAGACACTCGGTCTGATATACTCTTTGTCCAACAACTCCTATAATTGTATTTTTAATTATGTCAGTTCTGGTAGACTCATCCGGTCATGTGACTTTGAGATAGGAGCGGAACTGGGTAACAAGTATATGGAGAAGTCTATTTCCTTTCTAGGGGGTAATTCTGGTATCTCATCCATAAACATGTCTCTGAAATCATGTAGGACATCAAAGTCTTCCAACTTTGGCTTATCCTCCTTTACTGCTAGATTCGTTACATGGATGGCATACACTTGACATCCCTTTCTCATACATTTCTTTAGTTGCATCGCTGAAATTTTTCTAATTGATATCGGTTTCGATATACCTTGGGTTGTCCTGGTAGTGTCAGAATCATCCTTATAGCTAAGAATCTTTGTATAGCAATTTAATATTGCTCTTTGTCGTTCCAACCAGTCCATCCCAATAATCATATCGTAAGATCCTAGTGGTAGGATGTTTAGATCAGTCTTTATACTTTGACCATTTAAGATGAACTCAAAATCTGGAACAAACTCCGCTACCTTTCTTTTAGTACCAGTTGCTAATTGCACAAGCCATGATTTTGCGTGCTTCAGTTTCTTAAGTTTGTTTGACTTGGCCACACTAGGTGTAATATAACTTAACGTAGCTCCAGGGTCAATTAAAACAGAAATCCGAGTGTCATTGATTTTACCTTCAATTTCTACCACCGAGGATTGGTGGTCATCTTGTCGACCATCTATAGATGCATTTATCCGATGTAGGCTCCTGCCCACATCTCCCACTTTCGAGGCTTCCTGCAGATTATGAACATAAATTCTATTTGTTGAACTCAAACGTGGACAGTTCCTCCTTAAATGAGGCTCTCCGCATTCCCAACACTTTAATGGCTCGCGGGGGTTGTCTCCAAACTTCTCCATTCCCAGGTTTACTGGTTTACCACTGCCTTGCATATTCGGATGGTTGGAGTGAAAGTCCTTTCTCGGAAAACTTTTTGTTGTATTCCGATGAGGAGCTGGCTGGTACCCCTTCTTCCGTTGGTTTATTCGCTCTTGGTTCTTATCCTTCCATGCTTTAGGAAACTCTACCCGTTGTTTGTACTAATCGTAGCACACTCAGGCTTTCCTGAATACTTTGCTCAAGGATTTGGGGTTGACAAATTCAATTATGTCCTTGTAGGACTGTGGTAGGCAGCTTAGAAAACGCTGAATTTTTACTTTATCATCTCGGATGTATAGTACGAACCTTAACAGTTCTAAAAACTTATTTATAAGGTCCTCCATTGTCATCTTTCCAAGTCATAACTCGTAGAACTCTTTTGTCTTTCTTTCATAGTAACTTTCTGAAAGCTATTGTTTCTTGAAATACTTCTTAAAGTCAGACCATTCCAACTATTTTTCCTTTAGGCCCTTGGCCAATTTCATGTCCTGCCAACAAATGCTGGCCTTTCCTTTCAGATTGTAGATGGCCATTCTGACCTTCATGTTGCTGGAATAGTTGTAGATCTAGAAGTATTTTTTTTATGTCCAACAACCATGCTTCATCTTCCTCTCCTGTCTTGGATTCTCCATCAAAGGTAGCTGGTTTAATCTTTTGAAATTCTCCTTCGAGGTGGTCTACTTGTTTTCTTTTTCTGTCAGATTTAGTTTTTTCTTCAGATGAAGGTGTTCTTTCCGACGAACTATCTCCTTTTTTTGTTTCCAGCCCGGAGTTCTTGGAAGCCCTTTTGTTGACTTCTTCCTTGCGGTTATCGTCTTTTGGGATTTTCTTGGTCACTATACTGTGTAGCAGGACTTCATTTATCTCTTGATGTTCTTGTTGTGCTTTTTTCAATTTTTCATTGTCTGCTTTGAAAATCTGTAATTCAACAATAAGGTTCCTCATTGTTTCTAACACTTCCGTGGGTGAACTTCCATCACTGCTTTCCCTTGGATCTCCAGGGGGTCCTTGCTGCGGGTTTTCTCCCATCCTAATCTCTACACCATCTTGAGTTGCCATAGTTAACAAAATAGAAATAAATTTATGTTTGTAACCATCAGATTTTTGTTAGTTTTACATAAATCAAAATATATCTATACTATACAGCTATTGTGGCCCTGTTCAGGTCCAGTGTTGTCACCTTTTTTCTCTGATACCATATGTAATGTACCTCAAAATTTACATGAAAAAAAAATTATTTTGTTTAATTATTCTTCTTATTGGGTACTTTGAGTTGATACTGTGTCTTTAAAGTTTCAGTCAAACGTCAACCATGATGTACAATAGTCCTTTGCCTTTACGACTCTAACCGATTTTATCATATTGTCACCTCTTCTTATTTTGGTACTGATTTATATAAGCGATCATAGGTACATAGGTACATAGCTAGGGATACCTTGTTTTTATTTGCAACTTGGTAATACCCACCGTTTCATTTCCAAACCCACTTTATGTTAAGGGGTATAACTACTTAGAACCAACTAATCCATAAAAACAATGGTCATAGGTGTGAAGTCTTATGATAAATGACCTTGTATACATATTATTACAAGGTCTAAAATTTAACAACATTCGACATACTTTTAAAACAAACCCTTTTGGGGTAAAAATCAAACACTAAACTATATAAAAGAAAAAGCGTGAGTGGCTAAACCTTGGGTAGGATATGGTTAAAGTAAAGGTAGTTGGGATTCAACATATAACGGGTGTAACCAGGTGATAAAAGAATTAACCCTACGTAGGTCATCCAGGTTCCTTGCCATAAACTCTCTGAGTAAACACAACCAGTTGGAACCCTCTCGTCTTAAAGGCCTGCTTGCAACATTTATGGCTCTTTGAGTTAAGTCTATTTGTTACAGAGTTCGATCGACGTGCCCAATGAAATGTCGGCACTTTCCATTTGTTCACATGGCCAGGTACAATTCCCACTCATCCTCCATTACTCCATACGAAGGGTATCGCACAATTCTCACTTCATTCTGGTATTGGATTGGTGAAGGAAAAAGGAATGCTACCAACTAAACTCTGTTTTAGTTTTTTGTCTTAGCAAAGTGGTCATGCTTCTCTGAAATCGAACCTTGCTCCAAGTGGGAGAGCTCTTGGCAGCAGACTCCTCGACGGGCCATCCTGTAAGTGGTATGTCGACTTGGCTGTCATTTGCATTCGTTTTTTTTTTTTTGTTTGTTTATCTGTCTCATCGAATAGTTTCGGTAACTCCAGTACACAAGCAGATCCTTGGTAGCATTCTTTTTTTATATCGGTGTTAAAAATAGCAAAAGGGAAATGGGGTGCTCTAGTAGGGTTTAGGGTTCTCATAGTTTATCCTCTCTTTGTATTAGCTTTCCTGTCGAGCCGAGCCATCTTTCTCCCGTGGAACGTCTTATCTCGATGTCTGTTGATTTGTGCATCTGAGATATTCTAGTTATTTATTTTCTTAACTGAAACTTTCGTATTGGGTGTGGCTTCCTTCGTCGGTTAATACCTAGTTGACAATGTATGTAACTGGCTTTTCCTGTGTGTAATAGACCTCTTGGTATAGTGTGGAACTAAACAAAATGTCCTGTGTTTAAACCTTAAATTCACTGGTATTATTAAGCCGATTATAGGGGTCGTCCTAAAGTCCATAGGCGGTTTAATCCTTTTTGTTTATAATTAAACTCTTAAAATGGATTTATGTTTACTATTGCTTTACGCATGTTATCCATATTCATTATTTCTTTCAATTAAAAGATGGTATTCATCACTAATGATGGGCCCCTTTGTTGTGTGAGGGTACCCATCAAGGAGGCACAAGCTCCTCTTCCCTCCTCAGTCTAGGAGAACATTGTTTGAGCACAAATGGTGAAGGGTATAAAATCTGTTATTACAGTTATGTTCCTTTCTCATTTCATTCGGTTCCTTTTAAATGGTTGTGTTATGGTTTGTCAGATACATTTTCTTAATGTTTTGTCCTATTTCCTTTAGAGTGTGTTCATCTTGTGGAAGGGGAATGCCCTCTTCTCTCTTCCAAGAGGTATTCAGGTTCCAACTACAAATAGCCCTATGTCTAAGTTATTACTAGCACCGATGATCGAGGCTACGACTCGTTCTTAATACTGTGATGATCTTTCATTTTTCAGTTCTGTATTAGTTGTTTTAAGGGTACACCCTAATTTTGTATTAATGACTGGTACATTGAAAGTGTGCCAAGCTTGTGCTTGATTGGATTCATGATAACTATATGGCCATCTCCTTAAATGATTAAGAACAATGTATTGGGTTTTTATTTTCTGTGGATATTATGGATGTAACAAGATTCAGAACTGATGTTTTTTTGTTTAACATTCTCTTCTAAATTTTCTGAAAGTTCAGTTTGTCAAAACAGAGTTGAATTTCGTTTCTTAAATTGTTCTAGTTAATTTCCCAGAATTAATTACACAGTCGTCTAAAAATGATTTAACCATGTATAGAAATGAACCTACAGCTAGCACAGAAGTACTGTGGTTAAGGGAGGTTCACTCCCACTGCTATTGTGCGCTTGTATTCAAAATCCTCCGAGTTTTGTTGAAGTTTGGGCACTTATTTCTAGTATACAAACAAAATGCCAACGATAGGAGTTTAGCTCGAGCCTCGCTTTCCCTACTCATGACTATTTTCCCTCATGTATTTTACTTTAGTCATTCATATCATATACCCTAACTTGTCGTGAATTACACATTGCACCGTAGATACGCTATGTAATTTATATTTTGACTTATGTTCCTATTCCAGCCATTAATTGAGCATTTGGTCGATCTCACACCAGAATTAAGTTGGTTTGTTCTAGCGCCGATACTACTAAACCATACCATAGTATCTATGCTCCAACACTTCTATATTGGGGTCTGTGGATTTGCTGGATTATTTTCCTGTGAGTATGTTTATACACACATATATATTACCCAACTCTTTTTATAGTTGGTTTTGCTTTAGCGTCACTGTATCGTTTATAAAGATTACCAATTATATAATATGTCTATGTTCATATTATACTTATACAGGTCTACATGTATGTTGAATATAATCTCAGTATTGTAGGATATCTTTGCCTATAGTTTGAACTTGTATACTTGTTAGTGAAGGCTCACTGTATACTAGTTATCTACAGAAATATAATTTCTCCATAGGGAATGGTACGCTTGACTACAAATTACACTAAACAAGCAAATCAATTTTCCTTTTGTTCAACAGATTTAAAGTTTGGAAGGTAGCTGTACACTGTAGTCATCGAACAACCTTTGTCTATGTTTTTGGATGCATGCTAACTTGAAGTATTTCACTATATCCATAACCAATTCACTCCATAGAGACAAAGATATTGAAATTCGGTACAGTAAATAACACACAACAATTATATGATTATTTAAAATAGATAACTAGGAACTACTTCACTACAAATTTAACATGTTCAGTACCATAGATATAAAAGAATTCGAATAGGTAGGGGTTAGAGTAGCATATCTTAACTAAACTCACGGAAAAACAAAGGGAACAACCACGTTCCTCCCAACCATAGAACCAAGCAACCAAGATCACTTGCATGGTTCACCCCCTAGCCTGACCATGAGTCCATGAGGGCAAACTTGGAAACCCCTCTTCCACAATATCCTTCGAACCGATAGGTTATCCTTGCCTTACACCCATTCCCTGTTCATAACAACAAGGAAAAAAGTAAATAGTTTTCTTTTCCAGCATACTTGGCAGCGTCCTGCCTCCTCACATATGCTTATTTATCCATTTGCCTAGGTCTTTTCCCTCCTTTGGGAATTTTCGCAACTTTCTAAATTCTTGATTTTCAGGGACTGCCAGTGGCCAATTCCCTGATTTGCCACTTGTAAAAATCAGCCTAGAGGTAGTTTCAACATGTTCCCCTCTCATGGAGTCATGGTCAGCTAAAATTCAACATGGTTGTCCCCTTTGTCTCCTGCAATCAATATAAAATATTCTCTTTTTCATACAAGTGTCATAGTCCAATATCTAGTTGGAACAAATCATATCTCTACCCAACATTCAAAATCATCTATTACAATTATAAAATCCGAAATTCGGAATTGCCATAAATGGAAAAAAAAATTCAATTTCGAATTTACTAAAAACGGAAATAAATTTCCAGCAATTTAAATTCTAAAAATATTTTTATTTTCTTTATTTTTGGGTGGATGTCACAGACAAGGGCATGGTGGAAGGACAAGAAAACATTCTGGTAGTATGAGAGTTTGACGATGTATTCCCAGCAGAGTTACCAATTTTTTCGCTCGAAAGAGAATTGGAATTTACCATCGAATTAAAACCTAGAATGGAACTGATAGCAAGAATGCCTTATCAGATGTCAACCCCTGAGTTATAGGAGTTGAAAATGCAATTGAAGGAGTTGTCAGACCTAGGAATGATATGTCCAAGTGTGTCACCTTGGGGTGCGCCTGTTATTTTCATACAAAAGAAGGATGGGTCGTGGAGACTTTGCATTGACTATTGTCAATTAAACAAGGCAATGATCAAGAACTAGTATCCATTGCCAAGAATAGATGATTTGTTTGATAAAATGAAGGGTGTGATGATGTTTTTGAAGATTGACCTGAAATCAAGATATCACCAGTTACGAATCAAGGAGGAAGACATTCCTAAGACCACATTCAAGAAAAGGTTTGGAAATTATTAGTTTATTGTTTTACCATTTGGACTGACAAACGCCCCATGGGTAATCATGAGCTTGATGAATGTCATGTTCCAACAATACTTGGACAAGTTTTTTCAAGTATTCATTGGTGACATTTTGATATATTCTTGGACGATGGAATAACATGATGAACATTTGTGCTTGGTACTATAGTGCTTACGAGAGAACAAATTATACAGGAAACTATCGAAATGCTCTTTTTATCACTCGAGGATTCATTATTTAGGGCATGTTATCTCCAATGAAGGTATCGTTGTGGATCTAGAGAAGGTAGAGGATATTATGGAATGTCATGTGTCGACAAATGTACCTGAAGTAGGTAGCATCATGGGTTTAGTGGGATATCATCGACGGTTCGTCGAAGGTTTTTTGAAGATAGAAAATATGATTACGAAATTGCAGAAGAAAAACAATAAGTTTGTATCGACCGAGAAATGCATGGAAGCATTTCAAAGGCTCAAGGAGTTGTTGATGACAGTACTGATACTCAAATTCCCTGACATGGATGAGGACTTCTTGTTATGCACAGATGCATCCAAGGAAGGCTTAGCGGGAGTCTCGATGCAAGAAGGTCAAGTGATCACTTACATCTCTAGGAAGTTAAGAAAGCACGAGGAGAACTATGCGACACACGATTTTGAGTTATTGACCAATGTGTATGCCCTGAGAGTGTGGAGACACTACCTTATTGGACAAAAATTTGAACTGAAAATAGACCACTATGGTTTGTAGCATATTTTTATGAAAAGTGACTTGAACACATGGAAAATGCATTGGTTGGAACTACTTAGCAAGTTTGATTTTGACATTACCTAAATAAAAGGAATAGTGAACAAAGTGGCAAATCCATTGAGTCGGAGACCATACATATTTTTGGTGATACCTCTTTAGACGAGTCTTCATGAAATGTTTCTAACTATACAATGCGAAGATGAGTGGTATAGAGAGGTTGAGGTAAATATTGGACGAGACACCATGTTGGTACCAAAATTTGAAGGATTTACTATGGACAATGATGGATTAATGAGATATAATAATCAGATTTACGTACCTCCTAACGATGAGTTGAGAAGTTTGATCTTAAATGAAGCTCATAGAGCAGTGTATATGGATCATCCAATAGTCACAAAGATGAGGGCAGACCTTAAACCCTTATTCCTCTGGAAATGAATGAAGATAGACATCTTCAACTACGTGGTGATATGTTTAGAATTTTAGTGAGTAAAGGATGAACATATACATCCAGTAGGATTACTACAGCCTCACACTATTCCATAATCGAAATGGGAGGTCATTTTGATGAAATTTATTGAGGTCTTTTCATTGACGGTAAGGAGGCCTGACTCGATTTTCGTGGTAGTTGACACTCTGACGAAGACTGCACATTTTATCCCTGTGCGTATGATGTATCAGGAACCAGAAATATCTAGAGTTTTTATCAATGATATTATGAGATTTCATGGAATTCCTAAGAGGATCATATCCTATCGAGGATTGGTGTTTACAGGATGATTTTGAGATAGTTTCCAAGAGGTCTTGGTAACCCAACTTAACTTTAGTACCACATATCAGCCAAAGACCGATGGGCAGACAGAAAGAATGAACCAAATCTTTGAAGATATGTTTTGTATGTACGTGATGGACCAACATAAGCGTGGGAGGAGTTCTTGCCACTGGTATAGTTTGTATACAACAACATCTATCAGAGAACCATTAAGATGGCACCATTTCAATTCTTTTATAGGTGACCCTGTAGGACGCCTTTGAAATGGGATCAACTTGAGGATAGGGTCTTGGTAGGACCAAAAGTGATCCAAGAAATGGAAGAACAAATTTAAACTATAAGGAAAATGATAAAAGAAGTGCAGGATAAACAAAAGAGTTATGTCAATGGGCATCACGTTGACCGTAGTTATGAAGTTGGTGATCAAGTCTTCTTTTCGATAGAACTGCACAAGAGTTCGATCAAGTTTGGGAAGGATGCTAAACTTTCTCCTAGGTTTTTGGGACCTTTTGAAGTTGTGGGAAAGAAAGGGCCCATGGCCTATAAACTAGCCTTGCCTGATTATTTGAGGCATATGCACGATGTTTTTCATGTATCTGTTTTGAGACATTATGTTAGTGATCCTACACATGTGATTGGCATGAGTTGTTTGTAATTGTTAGATGAGGGTGCATTCAAGGATGAGCCAATCTACATTCTGGACCATCGCATTCGACAACTACTACGTCGAACAGTCGATTAGGTCAAGGTTGAGTGACACAATTATAGTCGACACTCAACTACCTAAGAGGACACATATGATATGCGCCAATAGTTTCCATTTTTGTTTGATAGTTAGACATTTAGATATTGTTAGATACTTTATTTACTACACATATATATATACAGTGTGAAACTTATTGACGAAGTTTAAAACAAGAGAGGATGTATGTAACATCCCTCTCTTACGTTCACATGATTTGACTTATTCTTGGAGGACACGTACATCCAAGTGATCCGATTTTGTATGCTTATGTATTTAGATGATGATGTTGTTGGATTATGATGTTATGTTACTTGATATCTATGTATAGACAGGTGTTATTGACAGACTTCTCCCGAGTGTGAAGGAAACTTGACATATTGAGGATACCAATGGCATCAATGGACCTCCTTGGACTTCATATCGAGTCAGGGAGTGGACTATATATGGGTTGGGTATTTTTTTTTATGCATATGTGACATATGATCGGGTATAGTCTGATGTTGTTTATGGATCATTGACAGTGTTTTGTTGATGGATGCAGGCTAACGATTGATTTCTAATCAGACTCATATAAGGAGTAAGGGGGGCATGCAAAACAACGAGATATTGAGGGAGAGGTGTGGGAACAACCCAGCCATATCCTACTAGCACTCCCACCGTGGCTCTAATTTTAGGTTAACGATTACCTACTTTGAGAGATTCATGATGTCATGAGGGAAGACTGAGACAGTCGCTCATGAATAATCTAAGGGGTGCATAATAATGAAAGGTCCTTATTCTTTAGAGGCCCTTAGTCTCTCACAAGGTCAACTGATGGAGTATTGACTCCAAGAGTTGAAAAACTCCCAAAATCAATCAAAGGTGAGTGGCACCCTTGGATCACGTAGCGTGTCTTGAAGGGAACGTCTCATAAATAAAACATGAATAAAGGTGAGTGGCACCCTTGGAGCATGGAGTGTGGCTTGAAGGGCACATTGCGATTTTAATGAAGGTGATTCAATGAACCTAGGTGCCTAGAAAACAATTTTTATTTTGATATTGTTGGGCTTAAAATAAATATTAATTGAGTAAATTTTAATAATTATGAAATCCCCTTAAAAATTCTAAGCCTAGTTTAAAAATTTGACCCTATGTTTAAATGGGTAAGAAGACTAAAAAATTTAAATTATAAATTTAATGAATGGTGGGGGATGAAGAAAAAAAATCAAGTTAAGAATTAAAAGAGAAATATTGTATCTAAAGATTTAATTATATGATTATGTGCAAGAAATACTAAATTGGAAATTAAGATAAGAAGGGAAATAAATATAAAAAGAATGTGTAAGTATAGAGAAGAATCTAGAGACTGGTTAACTAAAGAAGAATCCCATTTTCAACTCAACACAGATTTAGAAAGGCATCACTCATAAATTGTGAATAAAGGAATAAAAGACAACTAGGAGTGATTTAAGGAGTGCTTTTAGGAGATATGAGAGAAAAGGGAATAAACAAATAAAAGGCAACTAGGAGTGATTTAGGGAGTTCTTTTAGGAGATATGAGGGAAGTTGACTTATAACTAAATTAAACTTTGGAATTTTTATGGAGTAACTATTGAGAGGGTGACAAGTGTACGGGGGGGTGGAGGGGGGGATTCTAAAATTTATTAATTAAAAAGTAAATTAAATGTGAAAAGGGATGGTGTCTTGAAGAAAACTTCTATAAATCAATTGGTAAAGAGGAAAAGAGGATCATGACTGCTATACGTAAAGTTATGCTGCCAGAAATTATTTGATTGATTTTTCTTGTGGGAGTTGGGATACCGAGATCGAAAAAGACAGTGGTCGCTGGACCTTGCGAGGCAAGATGGGAGCTATATTTTTCTCTGGTTTTGTGTGTGTGGCCTCTTTGCGGCTTAGGCAGATAAGGGGGAAGAAGAGTACCCCTAGCTTTGGCTGGAAGGTATCACTGAGGTATTCACGGTTAGCAAGCAAGAGACAGGAGGGAGCGCAAGCATGGAATAACAAATTTTGATTCTTCTCCTCTATTTATGGTAATCCTAAACTGATATTGTTCTCATCAAGTTTCAATATAAAATGTAGTTTAGTTATGTTGCATACGCATTGCTTGGAAATTTTATTCAAGGTTTTATATTTTTACTGAGATTTAATTAAGGATGTTCTTGCAGTATTTTGTCTTTTTATTTGTTTATCCATGAGAAATTTTCCCAGCCTTATGCTTTCATCATTGCGTTATTTTTTTGTTTTCTCCCAGGAAAAACCATTGCTTTGAAATTTAATGGATTTATGCTTTCCTATCTAACTCATTTCCTCCTTGGTGAAACCCACGCTCTGAATCGTTTGTTATCTCTGCGTTTTTATGGCACCTTCACCCAATAAATTTTATCTTTGCTCCCAAAATTGATTTCTCCCAACCCTGTTATGAGTCAATTC
>ML778437.1:1049796-1066582 GCA_009831015.1 Picea engelmannii | reverse complement strand
TGTAATAATATGTATACAAGGTCATTTATCATAAGACTTCACACCTATGACCATTGTTTTTATGGATTAGTTGGTTCTAAGTAGTTATACCCCTTAACATAAAGTGGGTTTGGAAATGAAACGGTGGGTATTACCAAGTTGCAAATAAAAACAAGGTATCCCTAGCTATGTACCTATGTACCTATGATCGCTTATATAAATCAGTACCAAAATAAGAAGAGGTGACAATATGATAAAATCGGTTAGAGTCGTAAAGGCAAAGGACTATTGTACATCATGGTTGACGTTTGACTGAAACTTTAAAGACACAGTATCAACTCAAAGTACCCAATAAGAAGAATAATTAAACAAAATAATTTTTTTTTCATGTAAATTTTGAGGTACATTACATATGGTATCAGAGAAAAAAGGTGACAACACTGGACCTGAACAGGGCCACAATAGCTGTATAGTATAGATATATTTTGATTTATGTAAAACTAACAAAAATCTGATGGTTACAAACATAAATTTATTTCTATTTTGTTAACTATGGCAACTCAAGATGGTGTAGAGATTAGGATGGGAGAAAACCCGCAGCAAGGACCCCCTGGAGATCCAAGGGAAAGCAGTGATGGAAGTTCACCCACGGAAGTGTTAGAAACAATGAGGAACCTTATTGTTGAATTACAGATTTTCAAAGCAGACAATGAAAAATTGAAAAAAGCACAACAAGAACATCAAGAGATAAATGAAGTCCTGCTACACAGTATAGTGACCAAGAAAATCCCAAAAGACGATAACCGCAAGGAAGAAGTCAACAAAAGGGCTTCCAAGAACTCCGGGCTGGAAACAAAAAAAGGAGATAGTTCGTCGGAAAGAACACCTTCATCTGAAGAAAAAACTAAATCTGACAGAAAAAGAAAACAAGTAGACCACCTCGAAGGAGAATTTCAAAAGATTAAACCAGCTACCTTTGATGGAGAATCCAAGACAGGAGAGGAAGATGAAGCATGGTTGTTGGACATAAAAAAAATACTTCTAGATCTACAACTATTCCAGCAACATGAAGGTCAGAATGGCCATCTACAATCTGAAAGGAAAGGCCAGCATTTGTTGGCAGGACATGAAATTGGCCAAGGGCCTAAAGGAAAAATAGTTGGAATGGTCTGACTTTAAGAAGTATTTCAAGAAACAATAGCTTTCAGAAAGTTACTATGAAAGAAAGACAAAAGAGTTCTACGAGTTATGACTTGGAAAGATGACAATGGAGGACCTTATAAATAAGTTTTTAGAACTGTTAAGGTTCGTACTATACATCCGAGATGATAAAGTAAAAATTCAGCGTTTTCTAAGCTGCCTACCACAGTCCTACAAGGACATAATTGAATTTGTCAACCCCAAATCCTTGAGCAAAGTATTCAGGAAAGCCTGAGTGTGCTACGATTAGTACAAACAACGGGTAGAGTTTCCTAAAGCATGGAAGGATAAGAACCAAGAGCGAATAAACCAACGGAAGAAGGGGTACCAGCCAGCTCCTCATCGGAATACAACAAAAAGTTTTCCGAGAAAGGACTTTCACTCCAACCATCCGAATATGCAAGGCAGTGGTAAACCAGTAAACCTGGGAATGGAGAAGTTTGGAGACAACCCCCGCGAGCCATTAAAGTGTTGGGAATGCGGAGAGCCTCATTTAAGGAGGAACTGTCCACGTTTGAGTTCAACAAATAGAATTTATGTTCATAATCTGCAGGAAGCCTCGAAAGTGGGAGATGTGGGCAGGAGCCTACATCGGATAAATGCATCTATAGATGGTCGACAAGATGACCACCAATCCTCGGTGGTAGAAATTGAAGGTAAAATCAATGACACTCGGATTTCTGTTTTAATTGACCCTGGAGCTACGTTAAGTTATATTACACCTAGTGTGGCCAAGTCAAACAAACTTAAGAAACTGAAGCACGCAAAATCATGGCTTGTGCAATTAGCAACTGGTACTAAAAGAAAGGTAGCGGAGTTTGTTCCAGATTTTGAGTTCATCTTAAATGGTCAAAGTATAAAGACTGATCTAAACATCCTACCACTAGGATCTTACGATATGATTATTGGGATGGACTGGTTGGAACGACAAAGAGCAATATTAAATTGCTATACAAAGATTCTTAGCTATAAGGATGATTCTGACACTACCAGGACAACCCAAGGTATATCGAAACCGATATCAATTAGAAAAATTTCAGCGATGCAACTAAAGAAATGTATGAGAAAGGGATGTCAAGTGTATGCCATCCATGTAACGAATCTAGCAGTAAAGGAGGATAAGCCAAAGTTGGAAGACTTTGATGTCCTACATGATTTCAGAGACATGTTTATGGATGAGATACCAGAATTACCCCCTAGAAAGGAAATAGACTTCTCCATATACTTGTTACCCAGTTCCGCTCCTATCTCAAAGTCACATGACCGGATGAGTCTACCAGAACTGACATAATTAAAAATACAATTATAGGAGTTGTTGGACAAAGAGTATATCAGACCGAGTGTCTCACCTTGGGGAGCACCAGTCCTCTTTGTGAAGAAGAAGGACGGTACTCTAAGATTATGTATCGATTATAGACAAGTGAAGAAATAGACTATTAAGAATAAATAGCCCTTACCAAGGATAAATGATCTGCTTGATCAAGTGGGGGGGAAAGATCTTTTCAAAATTGGATTTACGATCCAGTTATCATCAAGTTTGGATAAAAGATGAGGATATAAACAAAACAACATTTCAAACAAGATATGGACATTACGAGTTTGTAGTCATACCTTTTGGACTCACTAATGCCCCAGCCACGTTCATGTGCCTAATGAATAGTATTTTTAGTCAGTACTTGGACAAGTTCATGGTAGTATTCATCGACGATATCCTAGTCTATTCAAAGACGGAGGAGGAACATGAGGAACACTTAAGAACCATGCTGTAAACGTTAAGGGGGCACAAACTGTATGCCAATTTCGACAAGTGTGACTTCTATCAGGAAAAAATAAATATCTGGGACATGTAATTTTAGCAGAGGGCATTGTTGTAGACCCAAAAAAGAGGAAAGCCATTATGGAATGGTCGGTACCTAAGGATGTAGTGGATATACGGTCCTTCATGGGAATCACCAGATATTACTGTCAGTTTATAGAAGGGTTTTCCAAGATAGCCTACCCTATCACATCATTACAAAAGAAAGGAACCAGGTTTAACTGGTCAGAGAAGTGTCAAGACAGCTTCAACAAAATCAAGGAATTATTGACAACGACACCCATAGTGAAAGTAGTAGACCCAGATAAAGACTTCACCGTATGTGTTGATGCAAGTAAAGAAGGACTAGGTGGTGTCCTAACTCAAGAAGGACACGTTATCTGTTATGAGTCTCGAAAATTAAAAGAACACAAGAATAATTACGTCACTCATGACTTAGAGTTCGCAGTAGTAATACATGCTCTAAAGATATGGCGACACTACATAATGGGCATAAGATTTCTATTATTAACGAACAATAGTGGGGTGAAATATTTGTTTAACCAGCCCAATCTTAACTCAAGGAAGGCAAGGTGGTTAGCTTTCTTGAGCGAATTCGACTTCGAGGTCAGACATATCAAGGGAAAGGAAAATAAAGTAGCAGACGCTTTAAGTAGAAGAATCCATTGGTTATTTGAGATGAATACTAGCATGGCAGAAAGTGATCTAGAAGAAATAATAAAGACAACAGGTATTGATGACGAAAACTATACTAAAATAATGGTAGAATTACTGAACAACACTGCGGAATTACTGATCAACACCGCGAACTTAGATAAACCAGATCTAAGTATCGACGAGAAGTGATTGCTACGATTTAAAAATAGACTTTACATACTAGATTCAGGAGGGTTAAAATTAACAATCTTGGATGAAGTGCATAAGAAACCATATTCTGGCCACCCAGGTTACCAGAAAATGATAACAACACTTAGAAAACTATTTTATTAGCCTAGAATGAAGGGCGAAAAACAAGAATATTTGGCAAGGTGCCAAGATTGTCAGCAGGTTAAGGCTGAGCACCAACATCCAACCAGCCTATTACAACCATTGCTAGTACCAGAATGGAAATGGGAGGCTATATCACTTGACTTTATAATAGGTTTGCCTAAAACTCAAAAACAAAATGATTCTATCATGGTTGTAATCAACAAACTCAGTAAGTCTGGACACTTTATTCTTGTAAAGTTGACTTTTAAAGCTATAAACATTGATGAAATATTCATGAAAGAAATCTTTAGACTGCATGGTATTCCTAAAATGGCAATTTCAGATAGAGACATAAAATTCACATCCGCCTTTTGGAAGGAATTGTTTGCAGGGCTCAATACCAACTTGAATTTCAGTACAAGTTATCATCCACAAACGAATGGATAGACCGAAAGGAAAAACTAGATCATGGATGATATGCTCCACATGTATGTAAGAACAAAACCAAACAAGTGGGAAGACTATCTGCACTTGGTAGAATTTGCATATAACAATGGGTACCAAACTTCGTCTAAGTTAAGCTCTTTCGAAATACTATACGGCAGAAAATGTACGATGCCAATTAGTTGGGATAACCCGGATGACAGACTCATGGTTGGACCCGAAATGCTCCAAGAAATGGAGAACATGGTTACAAAGGTACAACAGAACTTGAAAGAAGCAGAGGATAGACAGAAGAGTTATGCAGACCAGAAAAGAAGGCACTTGGAATTTCAAGCAGGAGACCATGTTTATTTGAAAGTCAAAGCCCAAAAAATATTGTTGAAGTTAGGGAACTGTGCCAAGTTGGCACCCAGGTTTTGTGGTCCCTTCGAGATACTAGCTCGACTTGGACACGTAGCATACCAACTTGCACTTCCAGCTAATATAAGAATTCATAATGTATTTCATGTTTCATTGCTGAAAAAGTATATTCATGACCCTACTCATATGATTGATTGGAATTTGATGTAGTTGGAACTCGAAGGAAAGTTCTAGGTGGAACCCCTCCGCATTCTGGACCGGAGAGAAATAGCACTTCGGAACAAAGTCGTCGCTCAGGTAAAGGTGCAATGGAAGCACTTTAGCCCTGAGGAGGCCACTTGGGAGTTGGAAAGAGATTTACGGAAATCTCATCCGATCCTGTTCCAGGAAAGGAATGAACACTGAGGACATTGTTTTATTTAAGGGGGAAAGGATGTGACATCCCCCCAAAAATAAAGAAAATAAAAATAGTTTTAGAATTTAAATTGCTGGAAATTTATTTTCGTTTTTAGTAAATTCGAAATTGGAAAATTTTTACCATTTATGGAAATTCTGAATTTCGGATTTTATAATTGTAATAAATGATTTTGACTGTTGGGCAGAGATCTGATTTGTTCCAACTAGATATTGGACTATCACACTTGTATGAAAAACATAATATTTTATATTTATTGCAAGAGACAAAGGGGACAACCATGTTAAATTTTAGTTGACCATGACTCCATGATAGGGGAACATGTTGGAACTACATCTAGACTGATTTTTACAAGTGGTAAATCAGTGAATTGGCCAATGGAAGCCCCTGAAAATCAGGGATTTAGAAAGCTGTGAAAATTCCCAAAGGAGGGAAAGGACCTAGGCAAATGGATAAATAAGCATATGTGAGGAGGTAGGACGCTGCCAAGTATGCTGGAAAGGAAAACTATTTATTTTTTTCCTTGTTGTTATGAATAGGGAATGGGTGTAAGGCAAGGGGAAGCTACCGGTTCGAAGGATATTGCGGAAGAGGGGTTTCCAAGTTTTCCCTCATGGACTCATGGTCAGGCTAGGGGGTGAACCGTGCAAGTGATCTTGGCTGCTCGGTTATATGGTTGGGAGGAACGTGGTTGTTCCCTTTGTTTTTCTGCGAGTTTAGTTCAGATATGCTACTCTAACCCGTACATGTTCGAATGATTTTATATCTATGGTACTGAACATGTTAAATCTGTAGTGAAGTAGTTCCTAGTTGTCTATTTTAAATAATCATATAATTGTTGTGTGTTATTTCCTATACCAAATTTCAATATCTCTATCTCTGTGGAGTGAATTGGTTATGGATATAGTGAAATCCTTCAAGTTAGCATGCATCCAAAAACATAGACAAAGGTTGTTCGATGACTACAGTCTACAGCTACCTTCCAAATTTTAAATCTGTTGAACAAAAGGAAAATTGATTTGCTTGTTTAGTGTAATTTGTAGCCGAGCGTACCATTCCCTATGCCGAAATTATATTTTTGTAGATAACTAGTATATAGTGAACCTTCACTAACAAGTATACAAGTTCAAACTATAGGCAAATATATTCTGCAATACTGAGATTATATTCGACATACATGTAGACCTGTATAGGTATAATATGAACAAAGACATATTATATAATGGGTAATCTTTATAAACGATATAGTGACGCTCAAGAAAAACCAACTATAAACAGAGTCGGGTAATATATATGTGTGTATAAACATACTCGCAGGAAAATAATCCAGCAAATCCACAGACCCCAATACAGAAGTGTTGGAGCATAGATACTATGGTATGGTTTAGTAGTACGACGCTAGAACAAACCAACTTAATTCTGGTGTGTGATCGACCAAATGCTAAATTAATGACTGGAATAGGAACAAAAGTCAAAATATAAATTACATAGCATATCTACGGTGCAATGTGTAATTCATGACAAGTTAGGGTATATGATATGAATGAGTAAAGTAAAATACATAAGGAAAAACAGTCACGAGTGGGGAAAGCGAGGCTCGGGCTAAAATCCTACCATTTCCATTTTGTTTGTATAACAGAAATAAGTGCCCAAACTTCAACAAAACTCAAAGGATTTTGAATACAAGCACACAATATCAGTGGGGATGAACCTCCCTTAACCACAATACTTCTTTGCTGGCTGTAGGTTCATTTCTATACATGGTTAAATCATTTTGAGATGACTATGTAATTAACTCTAGGAAATTAACTAGAACAATTCAAGAAACAAAATTCAACTCTATTTTCACAAACCGAACTTTCACAAAATTTAGAAGAGAATGTTAAACACAGAAACATCAGTTACGAATCCTGTTACTTCCATAATATCCACAGCAAATAGAAACCCAATACATTGTTCTTAATCATTTAAGGAGATGGTCGTATAGTTATCATGAATCCAATCAAGTGCAAGCTTGGCGCACTTTCAATGTACCAGTTATTAATGCAAAATTAGGGTGTACCCTTAAAACAACTAATACAGAACTAAAAAATTAAAGATCGTCACAGTATTAAGAATGAGTCGTAGCCTCGATCATCGGTGCTAGTAATAAGTTAGACATAGGGTTATTTGTAGTTGGAACCTGAATACCTCTTGGAAGAGTGAAGAGGGTGTTCCCCTTCCATGGCGTGAACACACTCTGCACGAAACAAGATGAAACATTAAGAAAATGTATCCGACAAACCATAACACAATCATTTAAAAGGAACAGAATGAAATGAGAAAGGAACTTAACTGTAATAGCAGATTTTATACCATTCGCCATTTGTACTCAAACCATGTGCTCCCAGACTGAGGAGGGAAGAGGAGCTCGTGCCTCCCTGATGGGTACCCTCACACAACAAAGGGGCCCATCATTAGTGACGAATACCAGCTTTTAACCCAAAGAAATCATGAACAGGGATAACATGCGTAAAGCAATAGTAAACATAAATCCATTGTAACAGTTTAATTATAAACAGAAAGGATTAAACCGCCTCTGGAATTTAGGACGACCCTTATAATCGGCTTAATAATACCAGTGAATTTAAGGTTTAAACACAAGACCTTTTGTTTAGTTCCACACTGTACCGATAGGTCTATTACACATAGGAAACGCTGGTTACATACACTGTCAACTAGGTATTAACCGACTGAGGAAGCCACACCCAATATGAAAGTTTCAGTGAAGAAAATAAATAACTAGAATATCTTAGATGCACATATCAACAGACATTGAGATAAGACCTTCCATGGGAGAAAGATGGCTCGGCTCGACAGGAAAGCCATTACAGAGAGAGGATAAACTACAAGAACCCTAAACCCTACTAGAGCACAACGGTTCCCTTTTGCTATTTTTAACACTGATATAAAACAAGAATGTTACCAAGGATCTGCTTGTGTACTGGAGTTACCGAAACTATTACATGAGACAAAAGAAAAAAAAAAGAAAAAAAAAAGCCCCAAATGCAAATGACAGCCAAGTTGACTTACCACTTATAGGATGGCCCATCGAGGAGTCTACTACTAAGAGCTCTCCCACTTGGAGCAAGGTCCGATTTCATAGAAGCATGACCACGTTGCTAAGATAGAAAACTAAAACAAAGTTTAGTCTAGAGCATTCCTTTTTCCTTCACCAAGCCAAGACCAGAATGAAGTGAGAACTATGGGATACCCTTCGTATGGAGTAATGGAGGATGAGTGGGAATCGTACCTGGCCATGTGAACAAATGGTAAATGTCAGCATTTCATTGGGCACGCCGGTCAAACTCTGTAACGAATAAACTTTACTCAGAGCACCATAAATGTTGCAGATAGGCCTTTAAGACGAGAGGGTTCTAACCAGTTGCATTTACTCAGAGAATTTATGGCGAGGAACCCGGATGTCCTACGTAGGGTTAATTCTTTTATCACCTGGTTACACCGGTTATACGTTGAATCCCAACTACCTTTACTTTAACCATATCCTACCCAAGGTTTAGCCACTCGCGCTTTTTCTTTTGTATAGTTTAGTGTTCGGTTTTTACCCCAAAAGGGTTTGTTTTAAAAGTATGCCGAATGGTGTTAACTTTTAGACCCTGTAGTAATATGTATACAAGGTTGTTTATCATAAGATTTCACACCTATGGCCATTGTTTTTATGGATTAGTTGGTTCTAAGTAGTTATACCCCTTAACATAAAGTGGGTTTGGAAACGAAATGGTGGGTATTACCAAGTTGCAAATAAAAACAAGGTATCCCTACCTATGTACCTATGATCGCTTATATAACTCAGTACCAAAATAGGAAGAGGTGACAATATGATAAAATCGGTTAGAGTCATAAAGGCAAAGGACTATTGTACATCATGGTTGACGTTTGAATGAAACTTTAAAGACACAGTATCAACTCAAAGTACCCAATAAGAAGAATAATTAAATAACGAAAAAAAAAATCATGTAAATTTTGAGGTACATTACATTGTCGTTCAATGCTAATATTTCATATATATTTCATCCTTTGCACATACGCTTCCCTAGATGTAGGAAAGAGATGAACCTTAGGGAAACTCCCTGGTTTCTTCCTACAACCACTCATCTCTGTCCCTTGTCATCGATCAAACTTAATTGTTTAATCTTACCATTGAGTATAGCATCATGCGATTCCAAACCTGTCGTAATCGACTGCCTTTACCTTAATTCTATTTAGCGTTGCATCAGAAAGAAAGATATCTATAGAACTTGGATCTATCAAAATACTAAAGGTATGGTCAATGATGATACCTGACATCTCGAGCACAATAGATTGGTGCTCGCCCTGACAGTTATTCACCGCTACATGAATCAAAAGGGTCTTTCCCAAATCTCCTACTATAGTATGTCCGACTGAACCGATAACTTTGGCCCTCTCAATCAAACAGTCATGCTGGTAATGTGGCTCCCCACAAGTCCATCATATGGTCTTTGGTCCAATACTCTTGGTCCCCGAAGCAGAAGTTGATGGCCCACCAGCTTGAAACCCTGGTTTGTTCTATTGAATAGGCCTGAACTGATGTTGTTGTGGACGATACTTTTGTTGGTGTTGTGGTCCTATGTAGGGATTTCACTGCTGAGGCACTGGTCATGGTGGTGTCGTGAATGTGGATCCTCTTAAAGTGCCTCAATACCCTAATGGATGTCTAGTTGGTGTGTGATGCTGCTGCATACCAGATGTCACCTATCCTGTCGATCTCGCAGTAGTCCTACTCTGTCCCTCATTGGTCAATTCTTCCTCAACTATGAGGGCCTTCTAGAAAACTTCGTGCAATGTCTGAGGATGAACAAAAACTTGTTGACCTTAAGCTTCTTGATTTTCAGATGTGGAGCATACATCAACAGCTCCATGGAATGATCCTTTTACTCTGGCACCGTATGACCTCCTTTTCGTAAGGCATTGAACTCATTCAGATGGCACTCAATGAATTCCTCATAAAAATACCTCCCAGAACCGCTCTGTTAGCACTGACAGTCACCCTCATACTGCCAGAGGATAAGCCCAATACCCATTTGATTTAAATGATTAAAACAAGTAATACTTGTTGGATCAACAATAAAAATGTAAAAGGAAGGGAATCAAACTACGTGCAAATACAATCTATTGGTCATGGAGTCATAACATTATGCAGATCAAAAGCAATCGAGTTGCCTACCAGACAAAAGGTTTATGCAAATATGGATAGAAGAATAGAAGGTAAAAAAAGAGAAGAATATCCACATAACATAGATCATTTCTGTAATATATATTAAAGAGTTCTCGAACAATAATATATGATTAACAAGAAATTACCACAAATCCTTTGCAGTTCATGAATCCATTAACCAAAGACAACTTTTGATCTTCAAAATTTGTAAGTATTAATCAAGCTTGATGATAAGAAAGAATGTAAACAAGAGAAAAACAATCTGGTATCACAACTTTCATGAATATCTAATGGAAGAAATTCCTACAACACATGCCCTCAGGCTTACAAATGAGAAACTCAATTGCTCCTCTAGCTCTCTCCTCTCTTGGATCATGAATCCAACCTTTGTCCAAGGGCTCCCTCCTTCATTAAATAGAAAATACCATCAAAATATCCTTAGGAGGTCGAATCCCATCTCTTTCATTGGATTCCAGGCCTTGGAGATAGGTGACAATAGTCAAAGAGACAAAAATCCAAAAAACTGCAAATGTTCAAAAAATTGTTGGAAGTCATTAATAAATTGTTTCCATATGTAACATCCCTCTTTTATGCCTAAGAATAGTTGAAGCAAAAAAGGTAATTTTTTTTTTTGCATTAAGATATTAACATCAACACATGATCATGGCAGTGCCTATTCACAACATCATAATTAAAGAAGTACCTGTTACTGATCAAGGAAATCACTAATGATGCAATCAACGCATCAATGAAAGATAGTGACACATAAACATAAATAACATAGCATATTATCACATCATAAAATCTTGAAGTAAATTATGACAAAACTCAATTAGATAAAGATTATAAAATGACTACCCTCCCAACATACCCTGCAAGGTTAGGACCTCCAAGACACATAACCAATGCTCAAGTCTAGGTTCCAATTGATTTTAACCATTTAAGGTCTCAGGGACGATGACTGTTCTCAGGAACAGGAAGATGTTTACATCCCACTAACACAATCAAGTCCAAACTAACTATGCTAAATCAACAACAACAACGATCATCAATTTCATCAATCCATCAATCCTAATCCACAATTAAACATGGTGCGTGAGTAATCATTCACATAACACATCATATACCACATTAAACCCAAGGTGCAAGAGAAATTATCAGTTATATTTGAGGCGCAATCCCAATCACAATATGCAATCATTCATCATAATAAATTTTCAATTTGCGCAAGAAGACTAATATCTAAACCATCATTCATGACATTAAATTCCATTCGCGCGAGAATTCTAACATCTAAACATCATACATTACATTATATTTCAGTCTGTGCAAGGATTCTAATTCCTCAATTATTCATACATCACTTTACTTAGTATTCTTTAAAAATGCAATGTGTTTTTTTTACTTGTGATTGTAATTTATGAGATGTCTATACTAATCACAAATCTTACTAGTGCATTCAAATATTTTATAATTAAGATTCTATTTTATATTAATATTCTCCTCTTAAACTTTGTAACATGTTAAATATTCTTTGTATACTTTAAATATATTGGATAATTTAAATTGAGTATTTCTTCAAATCACCAATTTTTTAATTACGCCGAAAGGCGTACATCTATTGATAATGGGCAGATTTAATAGGGCTTTAGTGCTTAATAAGTTTTTTATGGACATGATCAAATATGGCTTGAATATTCTTAGTAGTCACACAAAATAAATGGCTGTGATTTCAATCATTAACTTCCTAGCTATTATAAAGACATCTGTTTATGTGTTTACTTTTTTACATTTACCTAATCATTTTTAAAAATTACTTTGATAGCTAATTGATTGCCACTTAAGTGATTAACATAAATTAAAATATTAACACTAGATAAAATATTAACACAAATGAAATTATTTACTACATCATTTACTCCATAGTTTTCACAAAGGTCATTATTTACTCCGCCATGGATTTCTCGACCTGGAGTTTTTATTTTTACTATGTTAATTAGATTATTTTTTAATTATTTACTGGGCCATGGTTTTTCCTCGACCTGGCGTTTTTAATGTGTCAATTAGGTTTTTTTTTTAACTAGGTTTTTTTAGTACGCGAGAGATTTTTACTGCCATTTAAAACGTTTACCTACTGGCAGGATTTGTCATGCGCAACCAATCTGTAACCCATGCATGTTGTGAGATTCCGGGTACTGTATAAATAGATTCTGGTGACAGCTTGCATAGTCAGGGGTAGGATTAAACCACTACTTGCAGATTTAATGGCTCCAGTTCTCTCCATGTTGTTGTAAGGAACCCTTATTCATACCGTAGTTCGTGCAAGTGGTGCATAGGCTAGGCTAGGTCCCTACCCGGAGTATGAGTTTCTCCTTTGCACATATCTAAGTTCACAATAGTTCCAGCGCAAACAAGAAGGGTTTTTTTTTAACTAGGTTTTTTTTAAGTACGTGTGAGTTTTTTTTTACTGCGCGGAGATTACCAGCCGATTCTTTTCGGCGTTCACCAGCCGCGAGTTAGCGGCTGTGCTAGTTCTAATACAAAAGTTAATTATATAAATTAAAATTAAACTATAACAAGCTTTAACCATCAATTCCAAACTTAACATATCCATCCAAATTTTGTAATAATCCTTGCAACTTTATAATAATCAAAACCTGGACTGTGGAAATTACTAAAGGGCAGCCACTTAAATTTGATTTCATTCATCTGAAGACATAAATCCCAAATCCGCCATTAAGCGTAAAAACCTATCACTTCAATAAGTGAAAATCCAGAAATGGTTGACAGTATTACCACAAGTTCCTCCTAGATTATTCTCTATAATTCCAGAAATGGGAAAATCCAGAAATGGTTGAAAATCTTCTCATAATTCCTCCTAGATTCGCTTTGTACCAGGGCCAGATGGTCGCCTATCCTGTACGAACCCCATCCTTAACTGATCATCCCTTTTGCGAAGGTTTTCGAAGAGTACCTTTCAGAGTAACCTTGTTATCTTCTTCATTTAGATCATTCTTATTTACTCCTTCAATGCAGGCCACTGCTGCTTCACGAGTTGTAAAATAAATGAACCCAAAATCCTTTCGCTCAGTAGACATATTTCGTGCCAATTGCACTTGTTCAATTTCACCATAAGTCTTAAATTTCTCCCGAACTTTCAAATCATCCCAAGAAGGTGGCAATCCATCAACAAAAATAGACTTTACCTGGGCCATAACTTCCTCATCCGGCTCAATGCCGGATTTGGCAAATGCAATCTTTGCACAACGGTCAATCCCAAAGAAAACATCTCGCTTTTGCAAGCGCTTGAAGGCATTTGTAGCCAAAAGATGAGTGGGGAACTTAAAAAATGCAAACCCCATATTTGTCCTTTCTTGTTGTGGATTTTCCCTCAAAGTTATTTCCTCAATATTCTCTATTCCATACTCTGTCAATTTCTATTTAGAGCCTCTTTTGTCCATGATTTACAGATATTGTGTACATAAAGAGTTTCATTTTCTTGGCTTCTTGTAACTCTACTTCTTGTAACTCTACATTGCTTCCCTCTAACCTGTGGATTCTTGAGCTCTGCCACTGCTTTTTTGGCTTGCTCGACAGTCGCGAAACGAACAAACCCAAAGCGCTTTTACTTCCGAGTCGGAGGATTCTTTGGCAATCTGATTTCAACAACTTCACCAACCTCACTAAACACCTTCTTCAGATCCTCTTCATCAGCATCCTTATCAAGTCCACTAACAAACACATCAAACTCATTCTGCCTTATCCGCTCCTTGACCATGGCAGGCATTTCCACATCATGTTGGTCATCACCTCCATCTCCCTCCACACCCTCTTCCGGGCATCCTGCTCCTTCAGCAACTTGATTTCGGTGGCTCTGCTCACCAGTGACTACATTATTTGCAGCCGGCTTATCCTGGTGTTCTTCATCCTTACCCTCATTATCCTGTGCTTCGTGAATTACAGTATCGATTTCCTTGTTCTCTATGTCTATTCCCTTGATGCCCTCGTCGCTACCTTCTGCAGAAGGCTTATGAGCATCCTTGGTGGATTCTTCGTCCTCGACGTTGGTTTACTCAACGGAAATTTCTTTCTCCGGCTCGGCTTCGACACTTGATTCGTTCAAATCTTAAAATGGCTCGACGGCTTTCTCTTCGGCTTTCAGAGTTTCAACAGTGGGCGAGGGCTTCCCCTCTGCATTCTCTACAGCCTCGGGCTCTGCCTTGGGTGGGGTAGAGCTCACGGGCTTGGCCGGGGTCTTGGGGGATTTGCTGGCAGCCTTATCCGCTATTTTTTCGTGCGCGGTTGTCCCGACATTCTTCTTCTCAACACGAGGAGGCATTTTGCAGAAACCTTATGCAGTGGGGATCGAAAGCCGGACCACCTGGAGCTAGAAAACACAGAAATGGAAAAATCCCTCCTGGGGATCGAAAGCCGGACCTCCTGGACCTAGCAAGCACGGACGGGCGCTTCTCTATATCAATCGCGCTATAAAAGGAGAAGGCAACCGAGCTAAAACCTGAGAAACAACCGCTGTACAGCTTATAGTATTCAGGGATGTTAGGGTTTAAAGAACTCAGCGCTTCGGTATCTCTGTGACTTGAATATATAAGTGAAGGGCGTGGAGAACTTCTGCTTTTCCCTCGACGTCAGATTCCCTTATATATTGCAAAGATATCCTTGAATTAAATATTTTCGCAACGTCAGATTGCCTTATATATTGTTAAGATAGCCTTGAATTAAATATATTCGCAAAGATACACTTTCAAATTCTTGGCGTTACCCTTGAATTTGCAAATTCTTGGCGGTACCCTTGAATTTCGATATATTAGCATAGACAAGTATATTGTAATAACATAATTTCGTATATCTGAAATTTTAATAATATTAATGATCTAAAAAAAACTTATTAATTTAATAATAATGATCTCTTTTTTAGGGATTTTTTCCTCGATTATTTGTCTAAAAGTTTAAAAAGATATATATACATTATTCTATTCTCTCTTTTTAGATTTGACTTTATAATCTCTCAAAAACAAACATATGTTCCAAATCATTAGATCACTTCCATTTATTATCTTGTAACTATATTTGAATTAATTAATATAATAAATTAAATAAGCTACTTGATAGTACATGGGTTATTTTAAGTTATTTTAATGTATGGCTAATAATTAAAAACTTTATCAAACTCTCAATAAGTTTCAATGTAATTAATATTCTTTCAAAACATTTATCATATTTTTTTATTAATACATGTGAATACAACAATAAGTTGAAAATAAAACTATATTGAATTTTATAAATTTATAGAAAAAAATTATAATGCATTTAACTATAATAAATAAATAAAATAAATTAGTTTTTTATTTTTAAATATTTAAAATTATATTTTCTAATTAATTAATAAAAATGAAATAATTAATTTCCTCTCTTTAATGTAAAAGAAAATAAAAAAACATTAAAAATCATTTTTTTTTTTTTAAATCTTACAAGAAAATTAGATATAATTTTTAATATCTCTATACTTCAATCAAATCTTGAAAACCCACTACATCATAGTTGCACGAGAACAACTCCTTCCAACATTTTTGAAACTGGGAAGCTTGGGAACTGGTTGGGAACAATCCCAATTTGTTGGGAACTCTTTTGGAAACTTGGGAGCTTTTTGGGAGCTTCAACATCAAAGAAATGAGAGCTTCGGAACCATTATCTTAAACTAAGAGATTTAAATTAGAATTATATTAAATTAAAATATAAATATATTTATTCCATTATTACAAATACATAATTTTTTACAAATATTTTCATTATATTTATTCAAAATATCACTATAAAACTAAGACTAAAATACAACTAAATATTATTTCAAAAATTAGTTAAGTAAAAAACTTAATAATACTCACTTTATAGTTGTGGATATGAAAAACTTTTAATGCATGTATGGTTTCCTTCAAGCCCAAATTAAACATGAAAGTCTAATAAAACAATACTTTATCCACCCATTTACTCCACTCTGTAGCTATATCAACCAACCATATCATTGACTTTTATGGTATTTTCATATTTGAATAGTAGTACTAATTTTTTTTTTCCAATAAAAAAAGAATAATGCTTCAAATTTACAAAGATGTCTAAAGTTTATATATGTAGACTTTAATTTTTAAAAGATGTTAAAATTGTATATATGTATTTTCAGTTTTGTTTTTCATTTTCTAATGGAATATTAAACATTGTCCTCCATTGACTTTCAATTTTATTGAAATAAGATTTAAAATGTATCAATATCTCTATACATTGTAATCTAAAATATTTTTTATATTTTTTTAATATATATTAGTGTCTTTCCCAACTTCATATTTCTTGAAAA
>ML778437.1:1016421-1048653 GCA_009831015.1 Picea engelmannii | reverse complement strand
AAATGTGGACCAGGAACTAACACTAGAGAAAAACTATTGGGTGTTTTGGAAACTCTAATTCTGGCATCTCGGTTATACATCATAGAATTACAAGTTTTTGGAGACTCAAGAATTGTCATCCACTGGTTAAATTGTTCATACTGAGAGGGGGGTGAATCAGTATCAAGTACAATTTGTAAAACCTTTTCAACTTATACTTAAACCATTCAATTATATCCAATGATAACTAAAAAATAGTATAAGAGTTACACCAATACACCACAATACGCCATGCACAATATATGAGAAATAATGAATAGTTATTGTTCAAGGGAAGTAATGAATTCCAAAGGTAGCTACAGCTTCCAAATATAAAGGGATGGATAAAACTCCAAGAGGAAGATACAATCATCCAATATCAAGAGAGGGTTGACCTCTCCATACTTTCCCCTTCCTTCCACCCAAGAATATATGAGAGATAATAAAACTTTACATTAAATCATCATCATCAATCAACCATCACATAGAGCCTGATAATGCTTCCTGGAACTTCTTCAACTTCTGTAATTATTCAGTTCTTGAAATACTCTGATCCTATAGATAATATTACTCAATGTATTCTCTAAAACTCCTCCAAGTTTCACTCCTTGAATCCTCCCCAAAAATAAGTTATAGAAAGAATGATAGACTTTATTCAATTCTTGTTTATTCAGGAGAGTGAACTTGTATAGAATGCCTTCCACCCAATATTTAACATAAGATTCGAAAAATCACACACAAGAAACTAAAGTTTGTGCTCTTTCCAATGAAATTGGTCCCATGTCATTTGGATTCTCTATGAAGAATTTAAAATGGTTTTACCTGGAACACCTATTTATTGCCTAGCTTAGAGCACATCACCAAAAGACTTCATCCTCCCTTGAAATCTGAACTTCTTTACTTTTTATTTCCTCTGAGATTCGTCTTGTGTATAAAATGAATGTATAATGATATTTATTTATACCATTTATGTCACTTCCTTTAAACATTAGGGCCGACTTGATACTTTTTTATTTTGTAACTTTTTTCTTTAATTATCTGCAGGGCCTACATGTACTTCCTTCTTCAATTCACTATAACATCCCTCCCATTTAGTTACGACAACGAGCCTCACATAACAAGTGCACAATTTTTTTTTTTTGTGTGTGCGTGTGTAGAAGGGAAATAAGGACATTAACTCAACGTCGCCACACAGCGATGAACATGACGCATGCAACTCATGTGACAACAATATAACGACCTAAGAAGCACATCAACAACTGGAAGCAATGGACGAAAATCAACCGATAAAAAATAAGAATGACTACCCGTCTATCCTATCTTGCAATGCTTAGGACCCCCAAGACACATAAAGAACGCTCAAGCCTAGGTTCCCGTCGATTTTGACCATTTATGGTCTCAGGGCTGGCGAATTTTCTAAGGAAGAAGGAGGTGTCTACATCCTGCCTGACACAAGAAGAACAAGCCTACTAATCTAAGGACTATCATCCTAACAACCCAACGCTCCCAAAATTAATTACACACGCAACTAGAACCCTTACAGTGAGCAAATCTAATGACATTGAACGTTTATCAAACCAAGTACCAACATTAATTAATAATAAACCACAATTACCCTCAACGGGAAGCGTAAGCTAAAAACGACTTTGTCAACTACCCAACCATTAATCAAGGCTAAAATGTTAATATCTATGATTTAAAATGACGTTAATTACAGACCAATTAACCAGTCTGAATTTAACATAGATTTACAATCAGACAATACTCCACCTTTCACTTAGTCACCAATTACAAATTTGCAATAGCATTGAAATCAATTATAAATGGCAATGAAGTCATCATGTTAATTTAATTTAACATTAAGAACGATCTAGATTAAAGATCTATCAAATATACATACAATGGTACCAAGTCATAGTATAATTTCTCACGAATGACTAACATGATTTTACAAGGTGGAATCATTAAATGCAATGCTTGTAGGTCATTAAAATTTACTAAGCTCGTCTCTCAAGGTAGTTCCTAAGAGAGTCATCCTTAAACAAGGGATTCTTTGGCATTATTTCTTGAAATTCCTTTTAAATAAGTAAATAGTGAAAATACTAAAACAAGTGTTAAGGTTTAATCAAAAACTTCAAGAGAAATTATTTTTAAGAGAAGGTAATGAGTGCTTGAAATTGATTACCAAGTGAGTGAAATAATTCTAAAATTTTAACTTATTGACCAACCCATTTTTTTAACAAATCTTCTCTTAGTATTTAAATCAATTCCTTTAACAACTAAAACTCACCATTAAGGAATCATCTTCTTCAATTGAACATACTATTTTTGCAAACATTCATTTTTATCACTAAATCAATAATGAATAAAAACATTCTTTTCAACTACTCTTCTATAATTAGTAATTGAAGACAGTAATTTCTTATTGGTCCAGTAATAATTGATGACAGTAGATTAAGACAATAATAGAAATGGCGGACAATAATTGAAAACAGTTAGTTAAGATAAGGAAAGTCAATTTCTTCAGGAAAATCATGAATGAAGGTTTAACCTACGTAGAAGGGAATTTAACCAATATCTACAACAGAAAGGGTTAACCCAATTAGCAATAAATATGAAAATGTTTAAATTATCATTTTCAACAAGGGAAAATATTGATTCATTAAATAACCTTCTAACTAAATAATTGAAAGCAGACTCCTCCAGCTCAGAGCCCAAGGCGCAAATTGTTGTATATATGAAAGAAAATAGACTGAAAGGTAAATCGATGACTAGATACTGGTGAATTACTATCCATATAATTATTTGTATCGCTGCAAAAAGGATAAAGCTCAACGCTAGTCAATCCTAGCCACCACAGTCACACTACATGCCTAAACCATTATCAATGTGTTAAATCGATAGTGGGCAATGGCTGAGAGTCACAATTCATGGGTGCTAAGTCTGGAACAACCTGAGCAAATCAAAATCTGTGTCAGCCATCTGGATAAGGGTCTGATTAAAAACATCAAGGTGATGAACCTGGGTGACTGTAGGGACGCAGATAACACTCCCTCGGTGATTTTGTAGTGAACCATAGTACACAGTCACCTTTACATTTAAAAATAATTCATGGGAAAACACTTACCCCATTCTAATGCAGATAATGGATCACATAGACAACACGAGGTTCAATGCGACCAATAGGGAAAAAACATTGTCATTCAGAAATAGCAAACGCCTTAAAATTTAGTGATGAACCCCGTCGATATAAGCTGAGGAACGTGGGTCTTCACAGTGATATCACAAAGAATCTAACCATCATTTAAAACCAATTGCTAAGGTAATTCTTAAAGGAAAACGACATTCCATTTCACTTGATAAAAAAATGATTTGGGTTGCATGTGAACAGTTGGAATCCAAGCACGCCAAGCCTCTAAAAACAGTTGGATCAAAAATGTTTCTTATTCTTAGACACAAATATAAAAGAAGACAGGACATAAATAAAACATTTTTCCATTCCAGAATATCGTTGTAAAGATTGCCGACCTGGAATCAATCTTTATTATTGCCAGATTACAAATAAATAAATAAAAACATGAAACCAAAATGTTTTTCCTTTTTTTCTCCATTGCTATAACCCCAATACAACGCAGAAAACTGTAGGAGAACACAAGGATCTAAATAGAAAGGATCACATGAAAGGATAAATCAAGGATTCCATCGGCAAAAAAAAAACTAAATAAAAACTCAACCCCTCACTGGTCATTCGATAAAAAACGAAATCAAACTCTCAACAATAAAATACCTGGATGAGCTTGAGGCTACCATAACCCTTAACTATAGCCATTCGGCCAAGAAGAGTGTAGGCGATGACTCCAGGGTGAAAAGGAAAAGCAGTAGAAGATCGCAACAAGGGACAAATCATTTGCAGGAGGGCACAATACAATCAACCAGCCAAGAACAATCAGGAGGGGTGGATGGCTGACAGGAACTTTCTTCGCTTTCCATCTCGCACAGAAAAGCAGGTCTTTGAGATCCATAGGTATTTTAATGCTAAGGCGATGACTGTAGATCAGGCTCTTGGCCGACTGCTCAAGCGAGGACTGGTGATCTAGGGACGAAGGATAACAGCCACAAAGGTCACAATCACACACAACTAGGTGGTAAAGACGTGCAGGTAAACGAAGGCCATGAGAGTCAACAATCATTGAGCTAGGATAAGAAAAATTTAGTCAACAATCTAAACATCCAATCTATTTACGTAATCAACATGCAGACCCAATCATAAAACCTACAGCATATACTATACAAAATGAAAGGAGAGCATCGTTGCCTGTTCGTCCACTCTGCGTGATGACCGCGCTCTCCATGTAGCTCTTGCTCGCCGACCGTTGAGACTTCACCGGTACCTCCCAGCCAATGATAGGGGTACTCTTCTTCCCCCTTAGCCCCCCGAGCCACAAAGGGGCCACACACACTATCCAGAAGTTTTGTCTAGCTCCTAGCTCGCCTCGCAAGGCCGAGCTACCACTCCTCTCCTAGCTAGGTATCCCAACTCCCACAAGTAAATCAGTCAAGTTGATATTTCTGCAGCGTAACATTACACAGAAAAAAGATGGTCCTTCATCCTTCTCCTTCCTTCATTTTCTAGAGTTTCGAACTTCCTTTCTTTCCTAAATCTCAATTAATTAAAGTTTTTAAAATAAATTCCTAAAACTTATTCTCCGTACAAGTGTCCCCCATCCCCTACATTCCTCCAAAATTAATTTCTTTAATTAAGTAATTATCTTATTTCCCTCACCCACCTAGAGTTACTCCTAGAATCACTCCTAGGTGTCCCCAAAGTCACTTACAGGTTTTAAAGGCTTTCCCCATTATTAAATTGCTAATTCAGTTTAAATTAGAAAGCTCTTAAATGGTAGATTCTTTACTAAGTTGACTTTCCATTTTTTCCCTTAAGTTCCCCTTTTTCCCATTTTGTGTTTACCTCTTTTCCTAGTTTCCTAATATTTTAGATTTTCCCTCTTTCCCCTTTTTACTTAAAACTCAAAAAGGCAGGTGTGGAAATTAACCCCTTTTTCCCTTTTCTTATTTAATTAGTATATTTTAAACTATCAAGTACTAAAACAATTAATTTCCTTTTTAAAATTTAGTCCAATAGATTTTTTTTTAAACAATTAATTTCTTAATTCCTTTATGTCACAAGATTTAATGAAGATCATAATTATTATTCCAGGGTTTTTATTTTTATTAATATTAATATATATATATATATATATATATTAGAGAGAGACCAAATTTCACCACTAGCATAGTTTAGACTTGAATCTTAAATTTTCGTATCGGGCGACATTTAATTAGGGAATTTGTTTTAAAATACTTAACACATTATTCGTCCTAAGACCATCTAGTTTCATCCCTCTATCATCAACAATGCGACGTTCCCTTCAGGATGCACTAGGTGCTCCAAGGGCGCTACTCGCTTCATCTGTTCCCTTGCACGATGTGCCCTTTAGGATGCACTACGTGCTCCAAGGGTACCACTCACCTTAATATGTTTCCTTTGCGCGATGTGCCCTTTAGGACTCACTACGTGCTCTAAGGGTGCCACTCACCTCTTGATTGATTTGGTAGACATCAATAACCTCTGGAGTAAATATTCCACCAGGTGAACTTATGGGAGACTAAGGGCCTCTAAGTAATAAGGCCCCTACTTTATTGCATGCCCCTTAGAATCATAGTGAGCGACTGTCATAGTCTGCCCTCATGGCATCGTGGGTCCTCTCGAACTAGGTAATCGTTAACCTACAGTTCGAGCCATGGTGGGAGTTCTACTAGGATGTGGCAGGGCTGATGTCCACACCTCTCCCTCAACCTCTCTGGTAGTCATGTGTGACCCCTTTACTCCATATGTGAGTCTGGTTGGCAATCTATCGTCAGCCTGCATCATCAATGAATCATGTCAGAATATATCAATATCATATCAACTAATCAAAAGCACTGAAATAACAGTAAAAACAATCAAACCCCAATGGTACACTCCCCAACTTGATCTGGAGTCCAATGGCTTCCATCGATGCCTTATCATCCTCTAGGTCCATAATCCTACACACTCAGTAAAACCAGGTCAATAGCACTTGTCTATGTCAATGTACTAAAACAACATGTCATCAACCCATAATGCCTCATAATCAAAAAATTTTAATAGCATAATAATCTGGATCACTTGCGAGCAACTGTCCTCAAAAACAAGTTCGCTCAGTGTGCCAGAGCGGGATGTTACATACACCCCCTATTGGTCTAAACTTCGTCCCAAAGTTTCACAGTATAAATGCCGGAAAAAAAATGTATCACAGTATCATAAGTCTATCTATCAAAAAAAAATGGAAACTGTTGGCACATATCATATGCGTCCTCCCAGGTCGTTGAGTGCGGACTATAATTGTCCCACTGGACCATGACCTGATCTACCATTTGATGTCATAGTTGTCGAACACGATGATCAAAGCTGCGGACCGACTCAGCCATGAGTGCCCCCTCATCTCATACCTGCCAGGAAATCATGTCAATAACATGTGTAGGATCACTAATATAATGTCTCATAACATATACATGAAAAACATCATGCATACGCCTCAAAGAATCAGGCAAGGCTAGCTGATAGACCACGGGCCCCTTTCTCTCCACAATCTTGGAAGGTCGCACAAACCTAGGATATAATTTATCTCCCTTCCCAAACTTGATTGAACTCTTATGCGGTTTAACCCGCAAGAAGACTCGATCACCGAACTCGTAACTACGGTCGACACAGTGCGCATTGGCATAAATCTTCTATCGATCCTACGCTTATTTAATCCTTTCTCTTATTGTTTGGATTTGCTCTTCCATTTCTTGGATCACTTCTGGTCCCACCAAGACCCTATCCTCGAGCCAATCCCAACTCAAAGGCATTCGACATGGTCACCCATAAAGAAACTCAAAAGGAGCCATCTTAATGCTGCTCTAGTAACTATTGTTGTAAGCGACCTCCACCAGTGTCAAGAATTCTTCCCAACGCTTTTGTTGGTCCATCATGTACATGCGCAACATGTCCTCCAAGGTTTGGTTGGTTCGTTCGTTCTTCCTGTCAGTCTTCGGGTGATACGTAATACTAAAGTTAAGTTGGGTTCCCAAGACCTCTTGGAAACTCGTCCAAAATCATCCAGTAAACACCTATCCTCGATCGGATATAATCCTCTTAGGCACGCCATGCAACCTCACAATCTCACTGATGAAAACTCTAGCTATGTCAGGTGGTTGACATGTCATACACACAGGAATAAAGTGAGCACTCTTTATCAGAGTGTCTACTACTACAAAAATCAAGTCATGTCTCCTTCCCGTCAGTGGCAATCCAACAATAAAATCCATCGAAATAACCTCCCATTTCGATCTCGGAATAACATGTGGTTGTAGTAATCCTGCTGGGTGTCTAGGTTCAGTCTTTACCAGTTGACATTCTAGACATCTGGCCAAATAACTGACTATGTCTGCCTTAATTCCCTTCGAGAAGAATAAGGGTTTCAAGTCTCCCCTCATCTTTGTGAGTCCCAGGTGAGCCATGTAAACTTCTCTATGAGCCTCACTCAGGATCAACATCCTCAATTCGTTGTTCGACGGTACGTAGAGATGATTTTTAAACCTCAATAAGCCATCTCTACCAAATGAAAATCCTTCAAATCGTGGTACCATCATTGTGTCTTGTTTGATAAAACCCTCAACCTCTTTGTACTAGTCATCGTCATGCTATAAAGTTAGAATCTTTTCATGTAGATTCATCTGAAGAGGTAGCACCGAAAATATGCATGGTCTCCGACTCAATGCATCCTCCACTTGGTTCACTATTCCCTTTATGTAGGTAATCTCAAGGTCGTACTCGCTAAGTGATTCCGAGAAACGCCATTGTCGCGCGTTCAGGTCTCTTTGCATAAAGATGTGTTGTAGTCCACAATGTTCATTCTTTAGTTCAAATTTTTATCCAACAAGGTAGTGTCTCCAAACCTTCAAGGCATATACGAAGGCTAACAACTCCAAATTGTGCGTCGCATAGTTCTCCTCATGCCTTCTCAGTTTCCATGAAATGTAAGAGATCACTTGTTCGTCTTGCATCACGACTGCGCGTAAGTCTTCCTTGGATGCGTTAGTGCATACCAAGAAGTCTGCGTCCATGTCCAAGACCTTTAGTATCGATGTTGTTGTCAACAACTTCTTGAGCCTTTGAAATGCTTCCACGCATTTCTCGTTCCAAACAAACTTTTTGTTTCTCTTCTACAATTCCATGATTGAATTTGCTGTCTTTGAAAACTCTTCAACGAACCATTGATAGTATCCTGCTAAACCCATGAAGCTACGCACTTCTGTGACATTCATCAGTGCAGGCCATTCCATAATAGTCTCGACCTTGGCTGGATCCATGATGATGCCTTTGTCAGAGATGGGATGCCCTAAGTAGTGAATCTTCGATTGATAAAATGAGCATTTGGACAACTTCCCATATAATTTTTTCTCTCGCAAACACTGTAGTACCAAGCGCAAGTGCTCATCATTCTCCTCCGTTGTCAGAGAGTAAATCAAACTATTGTCAATGAACACTTGGATGAACTTGTCCAAGTACTCGCGGAACACCCCATTCATCAAACTCATAAATACCCCTGTGGCATTTGTCAGTCCAAATGGTAAAATAGTAAACTTGTAATGTCCAAACCTCGTATTAAAGGCGGTCTTAGGGATTTCATCCTCCTTGATCTATAATTGGTGATACCATGATCGCGAATCAATCTTCGAGAACACCGTCGCGTCCTTCATTTGATCGAACAGATCATCAATTCTTGGCAATGGATACTGATTCTTGATCATGACCTTATTCAATTGACGGTAGTTAATGCAGAGCCTCCACGACCCATCCTTCTTTCATATGAAAATAACAGGTGCACCCCACGGTGACACACTAGGACATATTAGTCCCAGGTCTAGCAACTCCTTTAGTTTCATTTTCAACTCTTGTAACTCCGGGGTCGACATTCAATAAGTCGTTCTTGTTATTGGTTCAGTCCCCTGATTTAGGTCTATGGTAAACTCCAATTCCCTCTCCGGGGACATCCCAGGTAACTCCTCCGGAAACACGTCCGCAAACTCTCTCACCACTAGAAGGTGTTCTAGACCTTCCACTACTCCCTTCTCGTTTAACGCAAGGATCACATAAAGCTTGCACCCCTTGCGCATGTTCTTTCAAAGTTGCAAGGAAGAGATGAGCCTCAGAGAAACTCCCTGGTTCCGGCCTACAATCATCTGTCTGTATCCCTCGTCATTGACCAAGCTCAATCGTTTCGTCTTACAGTTGACTATTGCCTCATGCGACTCCAACCAGTCCATACCAATCATGACATTATAAGATCCTAAGATCGTTACGTACAGGTTGGCCCTGGTGACAAACTCTCCCAGGTTAAGGATACATCCCATAACCTTTCCTCCAACATTTTGTTTGGCTCCCGAAGCTATCTCTACGAAGCTAAACTCATCCTATTTGACTATCTTTACCTTAATACTTTTTAGCGTTGCCCCAGAAATGAAGCTCTCGGTAGCACTGGGATCTATCAAAATACTAAGGGTTTGGTCAGCAATGGTACCTGTTGTCTCAAGCACATTCGGCTGATGCTCTGCCTAGCGGTTATTCACAACTACATGAATCCGATGGGCCTTGCCCATATCTCCCATGGTAGTGGGTCTGGCTGATACAGATGCTCTGGTCCTCTCCATAAGGTAGTCACGCTAGTAGTGTGGCTCCCCACATGTCCAACACCCCTTCTTAGGCCCAGTAGTCCTGGTACCCAAAGTAGAAGATGATAACCCACTGGCCTGGAATCCTGGTTTGTTCTGCTAAATAGGCCAAAACTGCTGCTACTCATGCTATGGTCTCTGATAAGGTGTCCACTGCTGAGGCATCGGTTGCCGAGGTGTAGTGAAAGTGGATCCCCTCTGGAAGCCATGATATCTTGACATATGTCTTGCTGGTGTCTGATGTTGTTGTGCTCCAGATGAAACCTGCCCTGTTGGTCTCGTCGGAGTCCTGGTTTGACCCCCACTAATAAGCTCCTCCTTTGCTATGAGGGCCTTCTAGATAGCATCATACAAGGTTTGAGGCATCAAAATCCTAACCTTTGCAAGTAGGTTTCCATTAAGGCCAAAGATGAACCTATTAACCTTAAGTTTCTCAATGTTAAAGTGCAGAGCATACCGAAGAAGATCCATAAAATGGGCCTTGTACTCGGGCACCGTACGACCTCCCTGTCGTAAGGCATTGAACTCATTGAGCCGATGCTCAGTGAATTCCTCTGAAAGGTACCTGTCTTGGAACTGCTACTTGAACAGTTCCCATGACATGTCTTCGACGACCATGTTTAGTTGCGGTAGGAGTGTCTTCCACCATAAAAGAGCACTCCCCTTCAGTTGAAAGAACACCATGCAGACCTTCATGTTGGAGGTATAATCAAGAAGTGTGAAGCACATCGCCATGTTCTCCAACCATGACTCGGTGGTTGTGTCGTTCACGGTGAATTTGACCTTCTCAAGTTCACGGTGAATGCTACCGGTACCGACGCACGGTGAAACCTTAGTGGGTGTCGGTGCCCTAGCTGCATCTCTGTCCAAACGGCTGATCAGTGCCTCAGGCATGCACTGAAAAGATCTCATCATCTTGACTACATCACCAACTGCTATCTTCTTCTGTCTGAGGACCTACTCGTCTCCGTGGGGGTTAGACCCCTCATGCGTGGATGCTAATGAAGGTGTCGTGCCTCCTCCCCTAGCACTCCGTCGTCTTCCTCTGTGACGTCCTCTAACCATGATTACCTGCATGCACACAAGTCAACTCGATTAGCGACATTCTAATCAAATCATGTCAATGAAAGCCGTAGAGATCCCAAGTCGTGGGTTGAACCAGCTCTGATACCATATGTAACATCCCTCTCGTTTTGTTATGACAACGGGCCTCACATAACAAGTGCACAATTTATTTTTGTGTGTGTGCATGTGTAGAAGGGTAATAAGGACATTATACTCAATGTCACCACATGACAATGAACATGATGCATGCAACTCACTTGACAACAACATAACGACCTAAGAAGCACATCAACAACCGGAAGCAATGGACAACAATCAATCGACGAAAAATAAGTATGACTACCCGCTTGTCCTATCCTACAATGGTTAGGACCCCCAGGACACATAAGGAACGCTCAAGCTGAGGTTCCCATCAATTTTGACCATTTAAGGTCTCAGGGCTGGCGACTTTTCTGAGGAACAAGGAGGTGTCTACATCCTGCCTGACACAAGTAGACCAAGCCTACTAAGCTAAGGACTATCATCCTAACAACCCAACGCTCCCAAAATTAATTACACAAGCAACTAGAACCCTTACAATGAGCAAATCTAATCACACTGAATGTTTATCAAACCAAGTACCAACATTAATTAATAATAAACCACAATTACCCTCAACGGGAAGCGCAACCTAAAAATGACTTCGTCAACTACCTGACCATTAATAAAGGCTAAAAGGTTAATATCTATGATTTAAAATGACGTTAATTACAGACCAATTAACTAGTCTAAATTTAACATAGACTTACAATCACACAGTAATCAACCTTTCACTTAGTCGCCAATTACAAATTTGCATTAGTATTGAAATCATTTATAAATGGCAATTAAGTCAACATGTTAATTTAATTTAACATTAAGAACGATCTAGATTAAAGATCTATCAAATCTGCATACAATGGTATCAAGTCATAGTATAATTTCTCGAGAACAACTAACATGATTTTACAAGGTGGAATCATTAAATGCAATGCTTGTAGGTCATTAAAATTTACTAAGCCCATCTCTGAAGGTAGTTCCTAAGAGAATCATCCTTAAACAAGGGATTCTTTGGCATTATTTATTGAAATTACTTTTAAATAAGTAAATAGTGAAAATACTAAAACAAGTGTGAAGGTTTAATCAAAAACTTCAGGAGAAATTATTTTTAAGAGAAGGTAATGAGTGCTTGAAATTGATTACCAAGTGAGTGAAATAATTCTAAAATTTTAACTTATTGACCAACCCCTTTTTTAAACCAATCTTCTCTTAGTATTTAAATCCCTTCCTATAACAACTAAAACTCACCATTAAGGAATCATCCTTTTCAACTGAACGTACTATTTTTGCAAAGATTCATTTTTATCACTAAATCAATAATGAATAAAAACATTCTTTTCAACTACTCTTCTATAATTAGTAATTGAAGACAGTAATTGCTTATTGGTCCAGTAATAATTGATGATAGTAAATGAATACAGTAATAKAAATGGAAGACAGTAATTGAAAACAACGAGATATGATAAGGAAAGTCAATTTCGCTAGGAAAATCGTGAATGAAGGTTTAACTTGCCCAGAAGGGAATTTAACCAATATYTACAACAAAAGGGGTTAACCGAATYAGCAATAAATATGAAAAGGTTTAAATTATCRTTGTCAACAAGGGAAAATACCGATTCATTAAATAACCTTCTAACTAAATAATTGAAAGTAGACTCCTCCATCTCAGAACCCAAGGCGTAAATTGTTGTATATATGAAAGAAAATAGACTGAAAGGTAAATCACTAACTAGATAYTGGTGAATTATTGTCCGTATAATTATTGGTATCGCTGCAAAAAGGATAAAKCTCAACGCTAGTCAATCCCAACCACMACAATCATGCTACATGCCTAAACTRTTATCAATGTGTTAAATCGCCAGTGGGCAACGACTGAGAGTCACAATTCATGGGCGTTAAGTCTGGAACAACCTGAGAAAATGAAAATCCATGACAACCATCTGGATAAGGGTCTGATTAAAAACTTCAGGGTGATGAACCTAGGCGACTATAGGGATGTAGAGAACACTCCCTTGGTGATTTCATGGTGAACCACAGTACATAGTCACCTTTACATTTAAAAATAATTCATGGTCGAACACTTACCCCATTCTAATGTAGAGAATGCATCACATAGACAACACAAGGTTCAATGTGAACAACAGGGAAAAAATGTTCTCATTCAAAAATAGAAAATGCCTTAAACTTCAGTGATGAACCCTACCAGTATAAGCTGAGGAATGTGGGTCTTCACAGTGATATCATAGAGAATCTAACCATCATTTAAAACCAATTTCTAAGGTAATTCTTAAAGGAAAACGACATTCCATTTCACTTGATAAAAAAATGATTTGGGTTGCGTGTGAACAGTTGGAATCCAAGGAAGACAAGCCTCTAAAAACAATTGGATCACAAACGTTTCTTATTCCTAGACGCAAATATAAAAGTAGATAGGACATCCATAAAACATTTTTCAATTCCAGGATATCGTTGTAAAGATTGCAGACCTGGAATCAATCTTTATTATTGCCAGATTACAAAAAAATAAAAAAAACATGAAACCAAAACGTTTTTCTTTTTTTTCTCCATTTCTATAACCCCAATACAATGCAGACAACTGTAGGAGAATGAAAGGATCTAAACAGAAAGGATCACACGAAAGGCTAAATCAAGGATTCCATCGACAAAAAAAAACTAAATGAAAACTCGACTCCTCACTGGTCATTCGATAAAAATGAAACTGAACTCTCAACAATAAAATACATGGATGAGCTTCAGGCTACCATAACCCTTAACTATATCCATTCGGCCAAGAAGAGCATAGGCGATGACTCCATGGTGATAAGGAAAGAAGATTGAAGCAATGGACAAATCAATCGCAAGAGGGCACAATAAAATCAACCAGCCAAGAACAATCAGGAGGGGTGGACGGCTGACAAGAACTTCCTTTGCTCACAATCCTCGCAAAGAAAAGAAGGGTGTTGATATCCATAGGTATTTTAATGCTAAGGCGACGATCGTAGATCAGGCTCCTAGTTGACTACTCAGGTGAGGACTGGTGAGCTAGGGACAAAGGCTAACAACCACGAAGTTCACAATCGCACACAACTAGGTGGTAAAGACATGCGGGTAAACGAAGGCCATGAGAGTCAACAATCGTCAAGCTAGGCTAAGAAAAGTTCAGTCAACATTCTAAACATCCAATCAATTTACATAATCAACATGCAGATCCAATCATAAAAGCTACAACATATACTATACAAAGTGAAAGGAGAGTACGATTTCCTGTTCACCCGCTCTGAGTGATGACCATGCTCTTCGTGTAGCTCCCACTAGCCGACCGTCGAGACTTCACCGGTACCTCCCAGCCAATGTTAGGGGTACTCTTTTTCCCCCTTAGCCCCCTGAGCCACAAAGGGGCCACACACACTATCCAAAAGTTTCATCTAGATCCCAACTCGCCTCACAAGGCTGAGCTACCACTCCTCTCTGAGCTGGGTATCCCAACTCCCACAAGTAAATTAGTTAAGTCGATATTTCTCTAGCGTAACATTACGCAAACAAACAATGGTCCTTCATCCTTCTCCTTCTTTCATTTTATAGGGTTTTGAACATCCTTTCTTTCCTAAATCTCAATTAATTAAAGTTTTTAAAATAAATTCCTAAAAATTCTTCTCTGTACAAGTGTCCCCCGTCCCCTACATTCCTCCAAAATTAATTTCTTTAATTAAGTAATTATCTTATTTCCCTCACCCACCTAGAGTTACTCCTAGAATCACTCCTAGGTGTCCCCAAATTCCCTTACAGGTTTTAAGGGCTCTCCCCATTATTAAATTGCTAATTCAATTTAAATTAGAAAGCTCTTAAATGGTAGATTCTTTACTAAGTTGACTTTCCGCTTTTTCCCTTAAGTTCCTGTTTTTGCCCTTTTGTGTTTACCTCTTTTCCTAGTTTCCTAATATTTTAGATTTTGAATCTTTGCCCTTTTTAATTAGAACTCAAAAAGGCAGGTGTGGAAACTAACCCCTTTTCCCCTTTTCTTATTTAATTAGTATATTTTAAATTATCAGGTACTAAAACAATTAATTTCCTTTTTAAATTTTAATCCAATAGATTTTTTTTGAAACAATTAATTTCTTAATTCCTTTGCGTCACAAGATTTAACAAAGATCATAATTATTATTCCAGGGTTTTTTATTTTTATTAATATTATTATTATTATTATTATATATATATATATATATATATATATATATTTATAGAGAGACAAAATTTCACCACTAGCATAGTGTAGACTTAAATCTTAAATTTTTGTATTGGGCGACATTTAATAAGGGAATTTGTTTTAAAATACTTAACATGTTATTCATCCTAAGGCCATATAGGTTCATCCCTCTATCATGAACAATGTGACATGCCCTTTACGACACACTAGGTGCTCCAAGGGTGCCACTTGCTTCATCTGTTCCCTTGCGCGATGTGCCCTTCAGGACGCAGTATGTGCTCCAAGGGTGCAACTAACCTTAATATGTTTCCTTTGTGCAATGTACCCTTCAAGACGCACTACATGCTCCAAGGGTGCCACTCGCCTCTAGAATGATTTGCTAGACATCAATAACCCTTGGATTCAATACTCTTCCAGGTGAACTTGTGGGAGACTAAGGGCCTCTAAGGAATAAGGCCCCCGCCTTATTGCGCGCCACTTAGAATCATCATGAGTGACTTTCGCACTCTGCCCTCATGACATCGTGGGTCCTCTCGAACTAGGTAATTGTTAACCTACAGTTCAAGCCACGATGGGAGTGCTAGTAGGCTGTGGCAGGGCTATTGTCCACACCTCTCCCTCAACATCTCTGGTAGTCGTGTGTGACCCCTTTACTCCATATGTGAGTCTAGCCGACAAGTTATCATTAGCCTGCATCATCAACGAATCATGTCAGAATATATCCATATCATATCAACTAATTAGAAGCACTGAAATCATAGTAAAACAATCAAATCTCAATTGTACACTCCCTGACTCAATTCGGAGTCCAAGGGGTTCCATCGATGCCTTGGCATCCTCTAGGTCCGTAATCCTGCACACTCAGTAAAGCTGAGTCAATAGCACCTGCCTATGTCAATGTAGTAAAACATGTCATCAACCCATAATGCCTCATAATCAAAAAGTTTTAATAGCATAATAATCCAGATCACTTGTGAGCAAGTGTCCTCAAAAATAAGTTCACTCAGTGCACCAGAGCGGGATGTTACATTCACTTTGTCATCTTCAAAAATTCATTTCTCGTCAACCATGAGGATCCACGTGACATGTCAGATACCAGTGAAAACAACATGATGTATACTATCCATCCATGGTTGTTGTATCTGCATGTGCAGTGTCCTTCATGTCCAAATACCTTCATCAATCTTGTGTTCCAAAACCAATGACTAGGGTTGACATCAATGACAACAACCAATCTTCCAACAATCTCCCCCTTTGTCATTGATGGCAACACTTATGATCCCCCTATCATCATGATCCCAATTTCTCTTCCTCTTTGACATCAATGGAAAAGGGTAGGGCTTCTCCCCTCGATTTCAATGGCATAAGGTGACCTTCTTCTTTGGGACTGCCCCCCCTGAACATGTGGCACAGAATAATACTTAATCCTTATTTTTGGTATTTGGGACTTTTTCTTCCTTGGAATTCTTTTGTGCGGATTATGTCTTCTCTCTCTTCTTCATGTCTAGGATGTATATGTTGTTTGGTTTTCTTGTTACAGTTGCAACCAATCTTCCTGAGTTATTTTCTCTGAGTTTACATTTTCATAAGTCAAACGTAAGAGTGTACCATTGATCACATATTTTACTAACACTGAGTAGATTATTCTTCAAGTCTTCAACCAATAGGACATTATTTTCTTTTGCATTTTTTCTTCCAAGCTATACTACACCTTCTCCAAATATTTTGGCATATGAGTCATCTCCAAATGCAGCATTGCCACCCTTTCTCTTCAAGATGATGAATTTGTTGTGATCCCCGGTCATGTGTGAAGAACATCCACTGTCTATGTACCATTCTTCTTCTTATTTACATTATTTAGCGGTTAATTCTATTCGACAATCTTCATTGTTTAGAATATCTTTCCTTCTCCATATTGTGGTTGGCATAGGGACATCTTCATTCATATAACTGCAATTGCGTTCTTTGTGACCAATATAATTACATTTGTAGCATACAATATTTTTGTCCATCAATGGGAAAAATCAATTATATCTTATGTTGAAAAATCCATGATTATTTCTGTATCTTCTATTTACACCATTTATGTTTCTTGTGTATTTGTTCCTTTCATTGATTCTGCAATTAATTTCCTTATGTCCAAAATTTTTGCAAGTATAACAATGACCATGAAAGAAATTTTGATACCTTGGAGTGAGTGACCTTCTTTGTGATGTAGTCCATTTGAGTTCATGATCTACTCTTCTGTAGTTTCCTTCATACTGATTGAAGCTTCTTTGATTCCTGAAGGTAGGAGGTCTTCTTGGATATTCATCTCTTTTGTAATCATTCCTTCTTTCTGGTATCCCGGTCCACTTCTCATCAACTATCTGTGTATCTCTTTCTTCAACCTTCTTGTTGGTATTTGCATATTCTTTGTATGAAGTTTCACTCATGCATCCAAGATGTGTTAAGTATTTTGGCACTTGATATTTTCTTAAGATATTCCTTAATGAGACAACTTCTTCTTCAAGTTTCTCACAATCTTCTTCTTTCTTCATCATTTGGACATTCCTTACTTCTCCTATTCTTCTTTCTTCTTCGAGTAGAGTTTTCATGGAAATGGTTTCTTCGCTTAGTTTCTCAAAGTCTTCTAATTGTTTCTTCAAGCTTACAACTATCTTTTCACAACTACCCAATTCACTTATTAGTTTTCTATGCATGTCTTTGAGCTTTCTATTTTCAATATCAACATGCTTCATTTTTTTAAGATTCACATCTTCTTGTTGAATAATTTTTTCTTCATGATTTTCTTCTGCTTCATTGGAATTTTCTTCTTCAGTGTCATCTCTTTCAATCCTTGGATTAGGACATTCAAATTCAACATGTCCTACTCCTTCACAATTAAAGCAAAAGAATTGACCTCTATTTTCTTCTTTGAAATCTGAGATGTTGTAATTTTCTTTGACTTCTTCTTATTCTTATGCTTCTTCCCTTGAATAAAGGTCTTGTATATTGTCTCAAATCTCTTTTGATGATTCACATGATCCCACCTTCGATTTCAGTGAATCTTTCAATCCATCCAGGATAGTATCTATTGCCAATTTGTTGTTCATATTTTCTTCCTTATGAGTTTAATTCGTTGGTTTCTTCAAAGCATTGTATGATGAATCAACTGAGAACCAAACATCTTCCCCAGGAGATTTCAAGTAATTTTCCATTCTATTACTCCAGTATTCAAAATTGCTTCCATCAAATGGTGGAATCCCATTTGGAATTTTGTCTTTCATTTCTTCTTAGGATATTCCTTCCAATGGTTAAATTTTACTGAAGGTAACCCACTTTGATATCAATTGTTGATATTGAGAGGGGGGTGAATCAATATCAAGTACAATTTGTAAAACATTTTCAACTTATACTTAAACAATTCAATTATATCCAATGAGAAATGAAAAATAGTATAAGAGTTACACCAATACACCATAATACACCATGCACAATATATGAAAAATAATCAATAGTTATTGTTCAAGGGAAGTAATGACTTCCAAAGGGAACTACAACTTACAAATATAAAGTGAGGTATAAAACTCCAAGAGGAAGATAAAATCCTCCAATACTAAGAGAAGGTTGAACTCTCCATCCTTTCCCCTTCATTCCACCCAAGAATATATGATAGATAATAAAAAATTACATTAAATCATCACCATCAACCAACCATCACATAGAGCCTGATAATGCTTCCTGAGACTTGTTCAACTTCTGTAATTCTCCAATTGTTGGAATAATTTGATCCTATAGATAAAATTACTCAATGTATTATGTGAAACTCCTCCATGTTTCACTCCTTGAATCCTCCCCAAAAAGAAGTTATAGAAAGAATGGTAGGCTTTATTCAATTCTGGTTTATTTAGGAGAGTGAACTTGTACAAAATGTCATGCGCTCAATATTTAAAATCATATTTTGAAACTCGCACACAAGAAACTAATATCCGTACTATTTCTAATGAAATTGGTCCCACATCATTTGTATTCTCTATGAATAAGTTATGATTGTTTTACCCAAAACACATGTTTATTGACTAGCTTAGAACACATCACTAAAAGACTTCATCCTCCCTATAAATCCGACCTTATTTACTTATGATTTCCGCTGAAATTCGACTTGTGTGTCAAATGAATGTCTAATGATATTTATTTATACCATTTATGTCACTTCCTTTTAACATTAGGGCCGACCTGATACTTTCTTATTTTGTTATTCTTTTATTTAATTATCTTCAGGGCCTACATGTACTTCCTTCTTCAATTCACTTTGTCATATTCAAAAATTCATTTCTCCTCAACCATGAATATCCACATGATGTTCCACATACCACTCGAAACAACATGATGTATACTATCCATCGATGTGTGTTGTATCTGCATGTGCATTGTCCTTCATGCCAAAATACCTTCATCAATCTTGCGGTCCAAAACCAATGACTAGGGTTGACAGCAATGACAACAACCAATCTTCCAACATAAACAACAAATAGAATGTGTAGATTATCTCTCTGGACTGCTAGAAGGAAAGAATCAAAATCCTCAGCAAAAATTTCAGCTCAATTAGTTTTTCTCATATTTACACAAATTATAACATTGAGGCAGATCTATTATCCAAGAAAGCACTTGGAATGCAAGAAGGAAAGACAACTTACAATCATTGGGAAGGTGGAAATGAAGGCCCCACCTTGTTATTAAACCTCTTTTAGATTTCTAGATGGGAAAGTGATTTTCATTTTCTCATATTTTATGTTCTTTTAGTAGTCTTAGTAGATGACTCTAGGTTGATTTCTAGGGTTATTCTTTTTGTGGGGACAATTTGGATAAGAGGCTTCTTGCCTCTTTTCTACACCCTGTATGTTGGTTTCTTACTATTTTTAATGTCTAGTCTGAGTTCATCTTTGGATGTATTTTCTACCTTGAACACATTTATATAATATAATATAATGAAAAGAGTATCATGAGATTCTACTCATTAGACTATCAATTAGGTAATATACATTAGAATATAAGTCATATATTTAGAATGGTGGTTCTTTCCTAAAAACAATTATACTCCATCACATAATTTAATGTTCTAGTCAATACACTTGAATAAATTTACGATAATAAATTATCACAAAAATCTATAGATTAGATTATCTATTGAATAACTTTACCATAATAAAGTATCATGAAAATCTATAGATCACACTATCGATTAGGTAATATAGATTACACTATAAGTAATATATTTTGTAAAGCATCCTCGAAGTCTATCGTTTAATCGATAGGTGTCTTATACACCAATTTGGTGTCTATAAATAATATATATATAAATATATTAGACTATAGATAATATATATTTTTAAAAGTTTCAAGGTTTGAATTTTTTTTTAGAGTTTTCCAATTTATTATAATAGGTTGTTTAACAATAAAAATAAAGTAAAATAATTTATAATGTTTTTAGAGTACCATTCATTTTTATAATTTTTTTATGCAAGAAACAAAATCAATTTACGATATTAGTAGATTCCTAATCAGATTAATTAGGAAATAGTTCAAAATAATGTTAAATTTGGTTGTGTTGAAAGGTTCATTCTACATCAATATGAGCTAGATGTGTAACTTCTTCCATGCTCAATATGGAGTTGACAAGTGACATTAAAAAATATATTAATAACAAAAAAATATTTCAATGTAGTTCATAAGTAAAATATTTCAATATCCATTCAAGTAAATTAATTTTGTATAAACTATAGAGAAAGATTAAGAGTAATTGAAAGTGAAGAAATTTTGATTTCTTTAATAGCTTCTTTCTACTTTAGATAATCACTCAGATGCTTAATTGTTTCAAGACTTAATATTCCAATGTTGACACGTGGAATTAAAAAAAATATTAATAAGAAAAAAATGGGAGGTTTCTAAACCTCTCACACATAGTTACATCCAAAAAATATTCATCAAGAAAAAAATATTTCTATGTACATCTATTTTAATATAGTGTATTACCTTTTTTTTATATATATAAGTAAGAGGTTTTATATATAAGGGCCTTCAAAAAACCAGACCATAGTTACAAAAACTTGATAACAACCGGATTGTAGTTACTGAACTACCCAAAAAAAGGGGAAACCAGTTCAACCAACCAGGTAACTTTAGCATCTGAGAACCTAACAGTCTTAAAGAAAAAAGCTAAGCTGACTAAATTATAACTAAAAGGAGAAACTATTAAAAAGAAAAGATCCCTTGAGGGGTTATACACTTGGCAAGTAACCTGGCCAGGTGGCAAGAACAGTCGTGTGCCATGGCTCCTCCTCAACTGGTGTCCCTTTCCTTTCCAAATGCATGTCAGCGTCCACAGTTCCCTCGCCCATGTTGGCAGCTGGCAGGGCATCTCCCAACGGAGTGTGCGCATGTTGGCCTGTGGCTGTCACCGCTTCCATGTCCTCATACTGGACCTACTCTGCAATGACCCCTTCTACGCTCTGCTTCCTAACATTTCTGTCGTCGCCTTCTGAGGAGGGCACCGCTACTGAAGCCATGCCTGCTGGGTAGGAGGGAGAGGCATCTTGAAAGGTAGATAGGAGCTTAAGGAGGGTCAAGATCCTTCCATCCATAAGATGCATTCGAAATTGGAGGTCCTCCATTCCCTGACGGAGTTCGAAGACCAAATCATAGAGGATGGTGAAACTCTCTTTTAGTTGCAGATCAGGCTTGGAGTGGGTAGAAGCGAACGTGTTGCTTTGGGCGGCTCAAACAGGAGGTGGCACCGCCATGGAGGACTTTGAGGAACTAGTAACCGGTGCATGGGGAGGATTGGAAGTTCTGGAGGTCGGTGGAGCGGCAAGGTGGCACAAAGAAGAGCCTAGAAAGCTTTCAATTATGGCTAAGCAATCAAATCGGGAGACAGGCGAGGTGGAGGAAGCGAGAGGTGCTAGCTCAGGCAACAAAAGCGGTGAGGAAAGTGTTGAGGCTGAACTAGGGGGAGAAACTGATGCTCGGGGCCGAGGAGGATGCCAAGGAGAGCCCCTTAATGACCGTCCTCATTGACGCGACATGATTTTAATATGGAAAAGGATTTGGTGTTCCAGGCAAATGTGGATAGCCTGAAGATGGGCGGGACTTGTGAGCACCATGAAAGTCCAAGCATAACCAGGCCACGGCAGCGGAGGAATGTGTAATTCGGTCCTTGAGAGAGGGAGAGGAGCACAAGTAGACAGAGAAGCCATAGAACAATGCATAATGGAGGTCGGGTGAAACAAAATAAATGTTGCTACAATTGACGTGAAAGCTAGTTAATGCAAGGTAGAGTTAGCGGTGATCATCACGAGCTGGTCACATGGCTCTCTGCCTTGCTGGCTCGTCCGCTCTTCCTCTGTATGCCATGTGGTCTGCACTAACACCCCATCCGAGGGTTTGTCCACTTCCCCAGCTTTGCGGATACATTGCTGGAGGATAGGGTGATTAGGAGTAAGGGACATTTTGCAAAGGAGTTCCAGTCCATCCCAGTTGGTCCCTAGATTAGCCAATTCATCCGCTACTTGATTCACACTCCTTCTGATATGAGCAGGTATAACAGCCTGATTGGGTTGCAATAAATCTGTAATAGTCTTTAGCCCATGTGAGAGTCTCCAACTGGGTGATATTCTTTCCGAGTTTACTCCATTTAAAAGACTGCTGAAGAGATTGATGATGATTTGAGAGTCACCCTCTACAATCATCTTGGGGAAGTTGTGTTCAATGGCTAATTGTAGTCCCCTAATAAGTCCCCAAAGTTCCGCCGCATTGTTCGTGGTATGACCAAGGGAGCTTGCATTAATGAGAATAATGTGTCCATGGTGATTGCAGAAAACGACTCCATAATATAGTGTATTACTTTATGGCTAGATGAAATCCTTATTTTAACTAGGAGCTACAAAATAATCTGTAGACCTAATTGAAAATTTGTTTGGTAGTGAGTAGGTCAAGATCTACATCTCTCAAGACCTAATAATTTTCAATGGAGTAATGAAGTAGAAAAACTCGAATTAGATGGCTTGTATTCATGCGCTAGGAATTATTCTCGTATATTATGTGATATTTGATATCCTCGTTTCCAACCAAATAGCAAATTTTGACCTTTTCAATGATGATGAACCCTACTATGATCGTAGACCTTTAACTGTAAATCTAAACTTTGTCATTCACAGGAGGGTCATTGAAGATAATTCTCATAATAAAAGGAAACTACCCTTTGAAAAAAGAAAAATTCACGTTTTATCAAAGGATTTAAATAGTGAAATACATCTTGTAACTTTTAAGGACAACATTGGAGACCTATATCATAATTTTACAACTACCCTTTCCACTTCTATTAACAAGTTCTCTTTTGAGGTGTCCTATAAAAATAATAATAGAGCGACCAATCCTTGGTATGATAAAGAATGTAAAATGTCTAGGAAATCCATTAGGGATGCTTCTAATGAGTCCTTAAAACTATATAATATCAATACATACAAATCCTCAATTAAAAGGTGTAATGACCCCACCATTACGACAACCAAGCGACGTACAAAATGTCATATTTTTTTTCTTTTAGAGGTGTGATTGGAAAATTAAAACATCATAAAAAGAGCCAACATCGTCCACACATCAATCACATATATTAACGGATCAATAATAGTGCATTAATAATCCAATGCGACACATTGTCGATACATTGTCACCATGAACCATGGCACGTGCCTCAATGCACTAACAATCATCCATATCATTAGTCCATCAATCCTAATAGCATTAATTATGGAGGAAGTGTAACCATCATCGTATTAAACATACATCAATAGTTAATAATGATTTTGCACAAGAGTAAACAACTCAAGAACATTCAAAAGCCAACTTAAATAATTAGTGAGAGAAAACTAGTTATTAATCAGTCATGCAACAATAAATTAAGGCGCAATGTAGTCAACACAATTCGAAATTTGTTCCATGGCGCGTGACAAATATAATATCTAAAAAATCATTCGTTACCATAATTTTTTCATGGCACAAAAAGTATATAAGCAACAATTATTCATTATATCGACTTTTCACTGCACGCAAGAAGTAAAATCTGACGTTATGTAATAAATCATTCAATAACTAAACAGTGTGCAAGAGTACAATAATTACCTAACCATCGATACCTTGCATTATTCATTTTAAATTAATAGTGCAAGATCAAACATCTACTTTACTAAAAGGACTGTGATTATTCCAATTACTAAATAGCCAACTTCCATCCTAACAAGGCCCACGCGAGACCTGATTAGTGAATTATTCATAAACAACATCAATACAATGCGCTCAAATAGTCCAAACAATCATTATTACATTAAAATCATTGCGCGCGAGTGTAAAACCACTACATAACTCATCATGTTAGCATTAAATCACTGACTCTAAAATTATCCTTAACTTCATTTTCATGGCTCGACAATCGTCTAGTTATCATCTAATTCATATTTCAACACCACAATCAAGGTGCATGAAAATCCATTGAAGCAATTACAACATACATTGCCTCAATTAATGGCATAGGAGAATACCATTAAGAATCAATCATACATCAGTGATATTAAGGACGCATAGTAACCAATTCCTAATCCATTTAGGCAACATCAATAATCAAGGCACAATAGAAAACGTGTCAAAAATCCGTGAGGTAGTACAATCTTATGGCGCCCATAATAAGTGATAAAATTCAAGTGAAAGAGAAAATTACGAATCAAGCACACAACGAAATAAGTTAAGTTGCAAGTAACATAAATTTTATTTAGTGTGTGAGGAGAGTAACTGCATACAATATCCACTCCTAGCTATACTTATCATGGCACAAGTAACTAATAATTACTTATTAACCATCCACATAGTCTTAAAAGGCGCATCGAGACAATTGCTCACCATACGATGAAAGAAGAGAATAAATCAGAAAAAGACTCAACGATTGAATTAAAGAATATAAAGCGATATAGACTCCAAACTAAAATGATAAATCAAACCCATTATAAAGCGATATAGACTCAAAAATAAAGCGATAACTAAAGCGATAAATCGAACCCGTTATAAAGTGATATAGACTTAAAACTAAAGCGATAACTAAAGTGATAAATCGAACCCATTATAAAGCGACATAGAATCAAAACTAAAATGATAAATCAAAACTCTCCCCATAATCATAAATTAGACAATACACCTTCTTATTCTTAAACTGAAATACACCCACGCAAAGATGCAGGGAAAACGTAAAGGTGGCATCCCAAATACGATTGGGGGAAGCATGTGGGACTGCGCTGAGGAAGGAGAAGTGAAGCACGCCGAGTCCTCCACGAAATCGCATGGAGACGCCCAGAAATTCACTGGGAAGGTAAGGAGGCGCAAAGCGTTAAGGGTACGTTGTATGCAGCCAGGATTTCATTGGCAAGAAAAATCAAACGAAAACTTGAATAAGGGAGACTAGTTACACTGGAAAAGTTAACCACCATTGAGTTAATAGTCCACCAAAATCGTTGGTAAAAGAAATGTGTTGTATATTTAAAAATACCCAAATTCACTGGCAAAGTGCCTGAGGTCATTGAAGGAGAATGCATGTGCCACGTAAAGGCTTAGGCCGCGTTTTCTATGGTACGAAGAGGCGATTGCGCTGAGGTGTGAACAATAAAGTAGACGTTAAACGCAAAGGAAAAACTTTCCAAAAACTGTGGTAAAATCATGAGGTGAACATTAGTGGTTGAGTGGTTTTATGTAATTAAATCTCAGGGAGAACGCAAATTTTCTTGGATTGCGAGAACAGTTTTAAAATATAACTTCTAGCCGAAGATATCTTTGCTCGCAAGCTAGGCAATATGAATTTCATGCCGAGTGAGAGCGCAAGAAATAAAAAACATGCACCTTCAGGTCCAACATTGAAGGACGGGGTAAGGGGGTGTGTAAGATTAGATTACAATTGTAGTTTCTTTCCATTAGAATAATTCGTTGTTTCTTTTCCAGCAATTTGATTCCTAGTTAATAGTCAATTTTCCAAGTCTTTACTCAGATTCAATCATTGTTTTTCAGTTAAATGAATTTAGCATGTTATCACTTAGATTTCAATTCTGTTAAGTAAGATTTTAATCTTATAATCTTTAAATTAACATTTGAGGAACTTGATTGTGGATAAACTCAGGTTTGTCTTAGCTACGCGATTTTAGCTTCTACAATCTAACTGCATAGATTTTGTTGATGTTTTTGAGATAAAAGACAAATCCTTAGGTTGATAAATTAATGTCAAACTAAGGTTGTTTTAGGACATCTTTAGAGCCAAACATTTTGGTGTCGTTTTCGGGGACAGGAAGAAGACAATAAACCTTACGCTATTTATTTTATTAGCAAGAATCTTACTCCAGCTGAACTTAATTATATAGTAACAGAAAAAGAATTTTTAGTTGTTATACATGCCATCAATAAATTTCGTCATTATATAACAGTTTATCATGTTATTATGTATACTGATCATTCTGTTATTAGATATCCAACTAATAAACCGATCACTAATGGACGGGTCACTCAGTGGTTATTACTCTTGCAGGAATTTGACATGGCCATCAAAGATCGACCTAGGAGAGAAACTCTTGTCGTGGACTTCCTATCCCACATACCCAAAACATATGACTCCTTAACAGTGGAAGATCAATTTCTAGATGAGCATCTATTTTTTGTTACCACAAAGCCACCTTGGTGTTGATTAAGATTGGTTGTCATTGATGTCAACCCTTGAAGAAAGCCCCGTAGCACAAATGTTTGGGTAATGGACCCAATATTGTTTGATGTAAATATGACTCATTATTGTTTTGTCATGGTTGATAATAAGTAAATATGGATGAACTCCAAAGTGGTCCCCTTATGGTGAAAGCCCTCACGGGAAAACGCTTTGTGGAGTAAGAGAACCCATGCTTAATTGTGGAATAATGAATTGAAGGAAAGTGATTTTGTCAGAGAAACTATCCTAGATGGATAATGCTTGTCATTTCATTTCCGGTGGTATGTGGAACGTCACATAATTCCTCACGGCTAGAGAGTTATGGCCATGAGAAGTTGGAGACCCTAGGTTTGGGTAATGGACCCAAGTTTGTTTGATGGGTAACAGTATGAGTTATAATATTTTTTCAGATAATACTATTCTATATGGATAGTACATGTCATTCCATTTCTGGTGGTATATAAAACATCACATAACTCCTCATGGTTTGAGAATTATGGCCTTACGAAGTTGGAGGACCCTCATATGTCATCTAGAAGCCCAAAAAGGTCAAAGTAGTCAAAGTGGTTTAAAAGATTTTAAAAGGTAAATAATAAAGTGAAGTGATGAGTGTATTATAATTCAAATTGAATACAAAATAAATTATTTCAATAATAAATTTAATGGAGAAATTAGAAGTGGACCCAACCCTAAAATAAGGAATGTGGGCCAAGTGACCTAGAAGATGTTTTTAAGGAAGCTACTTGGAGAGTATAAATAAGAGGCAAGGCTCTCTCATTTGAATAACACTTGAGCATATTAAATATCTATATTTGTCTGAGGTAACCAAGGATATCTAAACTGGAATTCTGAGTAAAGGTGAAGAAAACAAGGCCGAAATGCAAGGAAGGATAAATTCTTTTGATGGTGCTTTCTAAGGTATGTTATTTACAGGTCATCTCACCATTTTCAATATAACATTTTTTCTATAATGATTCAGACCATGAAATTTCTATACAAGTGAGAAAACATATCCAATTATCCGTGGAAAAAAATTCAGCTTGTGGGTCGTTGTATTTTGGGAGTTACGCTCCATGGAAAATAGGGTTTGTGGCCAATCCTAAAACTAGTCAAAATCATGTGTTTCGGGTAAAAACGTCATAACTTCTTCATAAAAGATCCAAATTCAATGATACCAAATGTGATGGTTGGGGTACAGTCTTTATTATGTTGTGTAATAGTTTTAGATCATTTAATCAAATAGTTTTAGATCATTTAATCAAACATTTTGTGTGGAGAATGCTCTGCAAGGTCGCTCTCTAGAATAAGTCAGAATTCAGCAAGGTATGTCATTTTTACTATAACTTCTTTTCTAATAGGTTCCAAGTAGTGACACTTGGATTAATTTCATAAAACACACTAAAGAACATTGTGTATTAGTTTTAGATATTTATACATTACAGGTTCAAAGTTATGATTACTTCAAATTAGGGTTGTTGACTAATCTAAAACTAGGCATGTGAGACTAAAGAAAAGTTTGAGAAAATGATAGTATCTTGTTTCTAAAGTTAAGGAAGGTTTGTAGAAATGTGATCATATACACCAGGTCTATTACAAATCTACAAATTAGATTTGGATGATGAAATTGATGAGGGATTTTGGTTGTGGTACATGTTGAGTACATGGTTGAGACAAGTAGTTGATGAATTGGCGCACATACATGAGGTGTATAGTTGATGATGTTGGTACATATTGATGAGTCATAGTTGATGAGTAGTTGACACATGATTGATACATACTTGGTACATGGTTGGATGCACTTGTTTATGGTACAGGTTGGTGCATGGTTGATGTACTTATTCATGGTACATGTTGATTACAAGTTGAGGTACAGGTTGATGCATGTTGATGCATGGTTCATATTTATTGATGCAGGTTTACAGAGGTATATCTCACAGTGATAGTGTGACAGTGGTTCCATCATTCTACTTCTACTTCAGGGTGGAAGGACGAGGCAAGACAGGTGGTTGTATCCACCTTCTGGTTGTAGTCGAAGAACATTGGGGGTTGTAGCCTCCTTCTCGTTGAAGCCAGAGAATTGGGGAGTTGGATCTTCCCTCAGGTTGTAGCCTAAGAAACTAGGGGGTTATAGCCTCCTTCCAGTTGTAGCTAGAAAACAAAGGAAGTTGGTGCTTCCCATGAATGTAATTCTTCAAGACATATAAGAAAAAGAATTATGTGGTTTTCTCCCGATTTGGGTTTCCACGTAAAACACCGGTGTACTGTGTATGTGTGTGATTGTTTATTTCTTACTACTCGTTATTGGATAATAATTCTACATTGATATAACATTTGAAGAAAAATGATTATAATTACGCTATTATTGATTCACCCCCCCTCTCAGTAATACAACAATTGGTATCAGAGCAGGTTCCTTCAGAAATAAGTTTAACCACTAAAAGGTAGATCATGGAGAGTACCAACTCGTATAAAAATGGAATACCATAGTTTCATGGACAAAAGTATTCTTTTTGGAGCATAAGGATGAAGACATATAAACAGGAACAGGGATTTCAAATTTGGCAATCAATTGTAGATGGATACACAACACCAGCAGTTCCACCAACAAATGACAAAGCCGTGAAACTCGGTGAGAATAATTCCAAATCCATAAATGCACTTTTGAATGGTCTCAGTGATACGATATTCACCAAAGTTGCACATTGTAAATCTACTAAAGAGATTTGGGACAAGCTTCGAAATATTTATGAAGAAGATTCAAAAGTCAAAGCAGCAAAGCTTCAAACTTACAAAGGTCAGTTTGAACAACTAAAAATGAAGGAAGATGAAGATATATTATCCTACTTCTTACGAGTCGATGAAACAATGAATGCAATCATAGGATTGGGAGAAGAAATCAAAGAATTTGTAATTGTTCAAAAGGTACTAATATCTCTTCCTATAAGATTCAACCCTAAGATATCAACACTAGAAGAAAGATCGGATCTAAACTCAATAAGCATGGACGAACTGCATGGAATCTTCACAGCATATGAGATGAGAACTGGACAGGAAAATCCATATGTAAAATAAGCAGCCTTCAAAGCATCCAAAATATCAAAGAAAAGGAAAAAGGAAGAATAATATAACAACATCAGCAACGTCTCGGAAGATGATGAAGAAGTGGCCAACTTCATCAAAAGACTGAACAAGGGAACCAATGGTAGGTACAGAGGTAAGCTTCATTTAATTTGTTTTAATTGTGATGGTATTGGTCATTTTTCTAACAAATGTCCTCATAAGAAAAAGAGAAATGATGAAGGTTAGTCAAAAGGCAGATAAACATCTAAAGGTAAAATAACTACAAAGAAAGTTTTCAAGAAAAAAATTTGCACCAAAGAAGACATTTCATCATCAGATGAAGATGAAGTCAGTGACAGTGAAACAAGGAGAGTTCTATTCATGGAAGTAGAAGACTCTGATAAACAAAACTCCAAAGAAGAATATGAAGAAGCATATGAAGAAGAAATTGAAGAGGTAGAATTTAACTTCCGAGAAGAATTAATGAGTGCCATAGAAGTTATCAGAAGAGAAAAGAAGGAAAACAAGAAACTACAAGCAAAATTAGATAAGAAAAAAGACACTCAAGAACTAGAACAAATAATCACAAAATTGAAGGTTCAAATAGAAGAAGATAAAAGAATTGAAAAAATACTCAAAGAAAAGCTAGAAGGAAAGAACAGGATCATTGGAAACCTGGAAGCAAAGATTGCCACACTAAGAAAGGATATTCAAAAGAAAAATATGCAGAATAGCTCAAAAGTTTTGGATGACATTATCAGCAGTCAAAAATCTTATCTTGACAAGTCTGGACTTGGATACAATCAGACAAAAAATGGATCAAGCTCCAAAACAACAGAGCAAGAAACAAATCCAAAACGTTATGCAGAAACAATCAAAGGGGATAAAAATATATACAAGGAAGATTACAGGGACACTCCTCCATCGAGAAGATTCAAATTTCAGAATCAACAACAGATAGATAGGCCTCAAGAAGAAGAAGAATTCATAAGAGCACCTCCTTTCATAAGATCTTCAACTACCAGGTATCAAACTATGTTTTTTGGTTTATGTTATGATTGTAATAAGTTTGGACATAAAGTTGTAAATTGAAGAGCTAGCAATAGGAACAATAACTACTTTGAGAGCCATAGACAAAGGGGTTATTCAAGAAGACCTAGTGAAACACAAAGAAGAAGTTACAATAGGTTTGAATCCTTGAGCACTAAAGTGGAATGTTACAAATGTAACAATTTTGGACACATGGCCAAAAATTGTGGAATGACAGTCCCTCCTAAAGAACCTCAACAATGTCACAAACAAGAACCTCAGAAAATGACATGGATAAGAAAGCAAGATCAATATAGTAATGAAGAATGCACAGTCACTCTATAAGATAAATAGAAGAAACGTGGTTGGTATGTTGACAGTGGATGTTCAAAACACATGACAGGTGATAGAGACAAGTTTCTTACATTACGAAAGGAAAGAGATGGACCAGTCTCCTTTGGAAATGATGATTCATCCAAAATCATTGGAAAATGCACAGTCTGAATTGGGAACAAGAATGAAAAAGAAGAAAATGTTCTACTAGCAGAAGATATCAAACATGATCTTTTAAGCATGAGTCAAATGTGTGACCAAGGTCATAAAGTTACTTTTGATTCACAAAAGTGTGAGATAAGAAAAGAAGGTTTGGGTAAATTGGTCGCTACAGCTGCAAGAACTTCAAGCAACATATATGTGTTAAGTGAAATTGGAAATAAAAATTGTTGTCTAGGAAAGGAAGATGAAAGTTGGCTATGGCATATAAGAATGGGTCACATGCATTTTGATAACCTTATCAAAGTCAGCAAAAGAGAAACAGTCATAGAAATGTCCTAGATCATGAAACCAACCAACACTTTATGAAAGCATTGCCAACAAGGAAAGTAAACAAAGACCAGGTTCAAATCAAAGGAATATTCAACAACAAAACCACTATAAATTGTGCATACTGATCTAGTTGGACCAACTACAACAAAAGGCTTAAAAGGTGAGAGATATTTTATGTTATTAGTTGATGATTATACAAGAATGACTGTAGTTTGTTTTCTCAAGAACAAATCAGAAGATTTTGAAATTTTCAAGATCTACAAGGAAATGGTTGAAAATGAGATGGATTCAAGAATCAAATGCTTAAGATCAGACAATGGAGGAGAATTCACCTCAAAGGAATTTATGGACTACTACAACAATCATGGAATAAAAAGGCAATTCTTCGTCG
>ML778437.1:981730-1000032 GCA_009831015.1 Picea engelmannii | reverse complement strand
CGCTTGGGTTGACACTTGTCACCCATGAAGCTCATTCCTTCCCATTTGGAAGTCACTCGTCCTTCCAAAGAACTTAGGATAAAACATCACATTTACATGGCTTTTGGAATAATATTAAAATATTATTCCCAAGGACTTAAGCCACTAGGCTCAACACTTAGCCTCTCTTCCCAACCTTCCAACCTCCCAATCCCTTACCCACTCTATGGAAGCTTAGCCCCCATCACTCATTCATCGTGGTCGGCCTGCATGCAGCGATGTTTATATTGTTATTAATGTTTTTCATGATTACATATACAAACGAAGGCTCCCGGCCTTAACACTTAGGCTCTCTGCCTTAATAACACATAATCCTACCAACTTATATAAACTTGGCTCACTAGCCTATAAAACATAAATACAATTCATAATGAAATCTGTATAGTTCATATACATGATTTACAATAGGGCTCATCCTTGGGAACATTACAATGCCAATCTCAGGAACATAATTCTATCATTGATAGACTGGAAATAGAGCTTATACAACCCCAACAAGAATTAACTCAATCCAGAGATGATATGGGCACTATAGAATAATATCAAGTAGCTTAGTCCTGGGAAGATAATGTTGTTATTGATAGGCTAAAGGAAGAGTTGGTACAATCCCAGCAAGCCTTAACTCAATCCAGAGAAGAAATGATCACTAGGGATGATCATTAAAAGGTTGTTAAAAAACTGAAGGATATGTCAGCAACAGAAAATGAAACATATACTAAGATCACCAAATCCCAAGAAAAGATTAAGAAAATGCAAAGCCGATTTGAAAAAGCTTTGGAGAAAATCAAGGAGATTTGTGATGTTTACTATGATGCAATCAACTGTAGATCCCCTGCCACCAATTATACCATATTATTTCTAGAATGTTACCTTTTTTTAAAGGTAAAATCCATCAGAGAAGGTAATCTGATTACATTTTCCATTGTCCCTCGGTTCATTTCATGTTTTAGAGAGAAAGAAGAAAAGGTACAGTATTTTCTATGTGAATTATACTTCCATAATTTCATTTTGGAAGATGACAGGAAAAATAACCCTAGTGCCTTTATTGGAGACATTCAATTCTAGGCATTATTTTCCTTTACTAAAAACCAAGTTAGGTGGGGCAAGGCTCACAATAATTTTATAAAGAGGGAAACAGGGTTAGATCTTTGGATCAGAGGAGAGGCCCTAAAGTCCTTTCCAGCCATTATGCAACATAGAACCTTTATGAAAAGGGAGGGAGTGAGAGATTCTCTAGCCCCCATCCACTGACAGGTGATCTGTTTAGTCATCATATACTTTAGAGAACTCAAACAAGAAGCTATTGTTACTTCTAAGGTGAGATGGGATGCATCCTCCATTGAAGTCAAAATTAGGGAGCCCTTCAGGTTCATTAATTTCTTTGCAGCTACCTACAGAGTGGAAAGGTATTCTAGACTACTCTTGGAGGAAGGACCTTCTTGGATTGGGTGTAGGTATAATCCCACTATCCTCTTATTTCCTCCATAAAGTTACCAGAAGGATTATCAAATTAACAAGAAAAGGGAGGATTCTTCTTTGGAAGAGATCAAAAGAAGTAATGGGTTTAGGAGACCTAGTGAGCCAAATTTTCCCTCCTTACAACATCACTGCTTTACATGTAAGATCTCTGCTTGCATGAGGACATGCAAGAAGGTAATCCGGGGGGTATGTTGGGTTATGAAAAAGGTAGAAATATCCTCCTTATTCCCATAGTTTGTGATACAATCTTGAATGACTTTTCTGTTAATTAGGGAGAAATAGAATAGAAAATGATTAATATGTCTTCTAGTGATATTATTGAAGTTGTGATGAATAGATTCTAAAATACGGTTGGAATTGTTTGATTTTGTTACAGGATTGGTTAAATATTGTCAAAACCGAAATAGCAAAGGATATCTTGAATATGCATGAGCCATTGGAGGTTAAGGACTTTTGGTGCAAAAGTCGTTTTAAAGATGATTCAGTTTTTTGTATTGTAACTTTATAATAGTAAAGCAATCATGAGGATGTTCCAATCCTTAGGATGGCTTGATTTACTTAGATTATTGTATATATAGAGGATAATAGATCCTAAAGGACAATCTAAGAGTTTTGTTCAAGTATTCAGACTTGGAGTTACTCTGCATAAGCCGTTTTCGTGAATGATGTACTATCTATGAAGTTAATAAAATATTTGATCATTTTCACCATTTCTATATACCGAATTTCCAGTAGTAGTGCTTCTAAGGACCAAGGGCCCACTCTAAAGGAGCTACTGTTTTAGCTGTAATTGTATCAGTTTGATTTTTGTTTTATGATTCAATTCCCTTTCACAATAGTTAAGATGAATGCATAAACATGCTAATGATTTAATATGGTTTTCATACAGAGGATAGATATCTCTCTTGAGTGTTAATGATTGTTGATTCCAATTTCCACTACTATAGTTTTTTGCATGACAGTTCCTCACATTTTCATATGTGTTGTTCCTTTTACTTAAGATTTGCATTTGTTTTTCCTTTCGAATAGGTTACAATTGTCGTTCCTTTCAGTTAAAGTTACAATTGTTGTTCCTTTCCATTCAGTTATGTTTTTTGTTCCTTACGATTAGATTACAATTGCAGTTTATTTCTATTAGAATAGTTCGCTATTTCCTTTCTAGCAAGTCAATTCCTAGTTAATAGTCAATTCTACAAGTCTTTACTCAGATTCAATCATTTCTTTTCAGTTAAATGAATTTAGCATGTTAGCAATTAGATTTCAATTCTGTTAAGTAAGATCTTAATCTTTAAATCTTTAAATGAACATTTGAGGAACTTGATTGTGGATAAACTCAGGTTTGTTTTAGCTATGTGATTTTATCCTCTATAAGTTATCTGCATAGATTTTGCTGATGTTCTTGAGATAAAAGAAGAATCCTCAGGTTGATAAACTAATGTTAAACTAAGGATGTTTTAGGATATCTTTAGAGCCGAACATCATCGTAGGTGAAAAAAAAATATCTTCTTTCCCTTATGTAATCTGCTTCTATTGGATAGAAGGTGTTGAGGTTGTAGTGGTTGCAGTGGTATTCTATGCATCCTTTGAACAAACTATGAAGAGGATAAATTTTTCATTATGAGATATTACCTTGTGGCACTATTTTGGTGGAACAATAGTTAGAACTACCTCTAATATCCTTTAGAGATGACCCCTCAGAGTAATAATGACACTACGAGGTCGAGACTCATAAACAACATGACATTTCCACAGATATGGTTGACCCAAGACAACATCATAGACATCAAGAGGGGAAACATAGAATACTACCTCATCCTTGAAGGGTTTGATTCCATAGGACAACAAACACTATTGGCGGACATAGAGATCTCATCCCTGGTGATGCCACCTGATGTTTTATGGCTACAGATGTCGTGTTTTCGACAACCCCAACTTTTTGAAAACCTCAACTAATATAAGGTTCTTATGGCTAATGTTATCAATAATGAAACGCAATGGGATCCCCTTCAACAACATTTGTGAATGGAAAAGGAGCTCCCCCTCTTCGACATCTACTAGTTCTTATGGTTGAATTGTTTTGGTCGTGACAGTAGCAATGGAGTCTGCATCAGTGATCTATCTATTTTCAATATTTTCTGGATCATATTCTGAATCAGGGTTCAAATCCTTGTCTTTGAACTCGACCACCAATGACTGTTTCGAGCGACATGCATCAGTGTTGTGCCAGGGGATTTTATGGAAGTTGCACCACTTAACAATGTCATTCTTCATCTTTCCTTTTCCCTCCTTTTCATCTTCCTTGGACTAGTTGTCATGAGGTTGTTGGTTAGGGTCATCTTTACCATGCTTTGGTTGTTGCGTATTTGCATACCTAAACTCCCATTTGGGTTGGTGCCTAAATTTATGCTTGATTTTGACAACATATCGATAAGCAGCTCCCAATGATGAGATGTTTAGGAAATCCATTTCAGTTTGGATGTACCTATAAAGAGTCCCATGGTATTTTAGAACTAGATGCCACTAGGAGTCTTTGATACCCAGCTTAGTGTGCAAGGTATAGAAATTATTTGTGAACAACGAAATTGTTTGGTTCTTCTGTTGTCGCGATGTGGTCCATCTCATGTGTTGTTCTTCATAGTTATGAACATGGCAGTATTGTTCCTTGGCCACATCAAAAAAAAATTCCCAAGTGGGCTTGGCCCCACATATTCCAGATTTCTCTGTGGAATTTTTTTTCCAGTAAGCTTCCCACTAATGTTTGACATGGGAGAGTGCCTTGAGGAGTGTGAAGGTAATATTTTCCATTTCGAAAAAATTGTGAATAGAGAAATAACCTTCTACCATATTTGACCATTTTTATAAGGCATCTGCATATATTTGTCATTCAAATATGGGAATATCAAAATTAACTTTTACCTTAAAGCGAGAGGTTCCTCCAAAGTGGTCTCTTGATGAAGATTCACCTATTGTTATCGATAGGCATTGAAGGATGTGGGGAAAATTCTTGATAATTTTGTCCCTCTGCCGCACAAGAGCTTCGTCACGCAACAGGTTAATGAAATCTTCTTCTTCGTAATTTTGTGGAAGTTGCACCACTTCGCAGTGTCATTCTTCATCTTTCCTTTGCCCTTCTTTTCATCTTCCTTGAACTAGTTGTTGTGAGGTTGTTGGTTAGGGTCTTCTTTACCATGGTTTGGTTGTTGCGTATTTTCATACCTAAACTCCCATCTGTGTTGGTGCCTAAATTTATGCTTGATTTCGACAACATATCGATACAAAGCTCCCAATGATGAGATATTTAGGAAATCCATTTTAGTTTGGATGTACCTATGAAGAGTTCCATGGTATTTCAGAACTATATGCCACTTAGAGTCTTTGATAACCATCTTGGTGTGCCAGGTATATAAAGTATTTGTGAACTGCATAATTGTTTGGCTCTTTTATTGTCGCAGTGTGGTCCATCTCATGTACTATTATTCATACTTATCAACATGGTAGTATTGTTCCTTGGCCGCATCCAAAACAAATTCCCAAGTGGGCTTGGCCCCATATATTCCAGATTACTCTGTGGAAGTTTTCTTCCTGTAATATTCCCACCAATTTTTGACATGGGGTAGTGCCTTGAGGAGTGCGAAGGTGATGTTTTCCCTTTTGGAAAAATTGTGAACAGAGAAATAACCTTCTACCATATCTGACCATTTTTATAAGGCATCCACATCTATTTGTCCTTCAAATATGGGAATATCAAAAGTAACTTTTACCTTGAAGGGAGAGGTTCCTCCAAAGTGGTCTCTTGATGAAAAATAACCTATTGTTATCGATAGGCATTGAAGGATGTGGAAAAAATTCTCAATCATTTCATCCCTCTGTTGCACAAGAGCTTCATCAAGCAACAGGTTAATGGAATCTTTTTCTCTGTAATTTTGTGGAATTTTCACCACTTCACAGTGTCATTCTTCATATTTCCTTTGCCCTTCTTTTCATCTTCCTTGGACTGGTTGTCATGAGGTTTTTGGTTAGGGTCGTCTTTACCATGCTTTATTTGTTGCGTAATTGCATACCTAAACTCCCATTTGTGTTGGTGCCTAAATTTATGCTTGATTTTGACAACATATCGATAAGCAGCTCCCAATGATGAGATGTTTAGGAAATCCATTTCAGTTTGGATGTACCTATGAAGAGTCCCATGGTGTTTCAGAACTATATGCCACTCAGATTCTTTTATACCCATCTTGGTGTTCAATCTATAGAAATTATTTGTGAACTACAAAATTGTTTGGCTCTTCTATTGTTGAAGTGTGGTCCATCTCATGTATTGTTCTTCATAGTTATCAACATGGTAGTATTGTTCCTTGGCCGCATCCAAAAGAAATTCCCAAGTGGTATTGGCCCCATATATTCCAGATTCCTCCGTGGAAGTTTTATTACAGTAAGCTTCCCAACAATATTTGACGTGGGGGAGTTCCTTGAGGAATGCGAAGGTGATATTTTCCCTTTCGGAAAAATTGTGAACAGAGAAATAACGTTCTACCATATTTGACCATTTTTATAAGGAATCTACATCTATTTGTCCTTCAAATATGGGAATATCAAAATTAACTTTTACCTTGAAGGGAGAGGTTCCTCCAAAGTGGTTTCTTGATGAAGAGTCACCTGTTGTTATCGGTAGGCATTGAAGGATGTGGGAAAAATTCTTGATCATTTTGTCCCTCTGTCGCACAAGAGATTCTTCAAGCAACAGGTTAATAGAATCTTCTTCTCCATAAATTTTCTTTTCATCCTCCATAGAGGGTTTCTTGGGCGTGCAAGAGCATGTTTTTTCAATAGATACAACCTCAAGACCCAAATTTCTATACTCGGACCTCATCAAAGACATGCACTGAAAAACAATCAAGAGTAGCCTTCTTTGATCCCACTAATCCAGATTATTTTTAGAATGAAATGAAGGAAGATATATTACAATGAAATACACATAAAAATTTCCAGAAACTGAGAAATACATCAATACATGATTTGTACTAATGAAATAAATGTACAGAGACTGTAAAAATGCAGAGTCCAAGATTCGCTATAATGGTGGAATCTTTATCTCTGAGAAGAGATGTGACAGATACACTCATTCACAAGAAGATGATTGCAATGAGGCTCTGAAGGCCTTTTTATGATAAACATGAATTCCAAAACCCTATAAATCCAAAAACCTAACCCTAGGAGATGAAGCGCCAAAATTCATGTGGGTATCATTGGGGTAAGTTAGTACTTCAACTTTTTGGGGTCGTAAATTTTGCATACAATCTCCGTTTTAGGCGTGTGATAGATTCTTGGAAAGGAATTTTCGATAACTACATATTATGCCATTAAAATTTGACTTCATGTATAGTTTGAATGTTGCAATCTAATAAAAGATTGTTTAGGGCCCAAAAATGGCCCTAGAAGTACATAAAGATATTGGGTCTTGTCATTGTTGTATCTTCTCTAAAATTAAATATCTAGTGCAAAGATATTGGGTCTTCTAATTGCTTACAATATAATTGAATTTCTAGTGCAAAGATATTGGGTCTTGTCATTTTTTTATCTTCTCTAAAATTAATTATCTCTAGATGGATAAAGAAAAATATTCCTAGTATGGTGTAACGCACCCATCCACCCACAGGTTAGGATATGCTACTTCAAGCCTGCCTATGGACTTCTTTTGAATTTTGATCAAATTTTAATGAATGAAGATGAATGAAATATTCACATGTCAAGTTAAATATTCATGATAAAACATAAATAAATGAGACATATGCCACACACATCAATAACCGTCAAGCATGCATATTATAGATATGAATTACATAGATAAATAAATACACAACAAAATAAATACATAGGTAAATAAAACCATGACAAAGATCACTTGTCTTTCTTGAAACGAATCACCAATTGGATCCATACCAAGGATGTTCCACCCAATAGTAGACATTGTTGTTCCAAGTATCAACAGAAATGTCACCCCTAAGCCAGGGATATGAATCCACAAGGATGGTTCCATAGTGTCACTTGACTTCCCAAACCATTAAACACTCAATATCTCATAGGATTTTCAACACCCACAATAATCCAAACTACAACAACTCTCTTATACCCATCCTACACAACCTAAGAGAATGGACCCCCTTCTTTGCCAGGCAATCCCTCATGTTTTCCATCTTCTTCCAGGGATCCAGTGCATCTGGTCAAGAATATCCATGTTGGGACTCTCAAGATTCACATTTGTGAGAAAAATTGAAGATGGGCCAAAGAATATAAGACATGCAGGCCTTAATTCATGGTTGGAATACACTATCATTCTTTACAACCAACCAAACCATGGCTCCTCTCCAAAAAAATGTTTTCATTTCCCAAGCCAAAACACGAATGATGGACGATGAGTGGGTGAAAGAATGAGTGGAAAGAGAGGGAACCAAATGAAATGTGTATACAATGAATAATGAACAATGAGTGAGTGAGTGAATGAGTGAAGAAGAACCAACCCCCACAACTTACCAAACATGGGTTTATGCAATTCTTGGAATTAAGGAACCACTTGGCCTTCCCAAGAAGCTCATGTAACTCTTATTCTCCATTAAAATAGAAATGGGTCATTAAAATATAAAATAAATACTTAGCCCCTCAATTGCCCTCTTTTGTGGAATCATATCCCCTTATAACTCTTTTCCTTTTTCGTCTAGCATCCAATGATGTATTTTTTATTAAAAATGATAAAAAAATTACATTTCTTATGCACACTAGCCTCTTTCAATTATTTGGGCACTTTGGCCTTTCATATATTAAAAAAATACATTATTTAATATGGGGCTCAAAATCGGGGTGTTACATCCCCTCCCCCTTATTTTCGCACTGTGCTCTGTGCATATAAAAAAACATAAAACAAAATTTAAAAATTTATTCAAAAAGTTGTGGGTACTCTGCCTGCATGGCATATTCATGCTCCCAAGTAACATCTTCAGGACCATAGTAGGTCCACTGGACTTTTACCAACTCTATAACTCGATTTCGGAGAATTTTGACTTTTTTGTCCAATATTCGCATTGGTTGGACCTAAAAGTCTTCCTTTGTCTCTACCTGAATCAGATTCTGATCAATAACATGGTTAGGATCATGTACATATTGTTTTTTCAAAGAGACATGAAATACATTATGCACATTCATGGAGGCAATGTAAGCATGTATGAAATTGGCCCTATTATGTCCAACATCTCAAATGGACCATAGAATCTGTCTTCTAGCTTTGTACAACTACCCAACTTCAAAGATCTCTTCTTGGGTTTCACTTTTAAAAGAACATTCTCCCCCACTTTAAATTCTCTAACTGTCATGTTCTTACATGCATAAATTTTATGTCCATCTTCAACTTCCTTTAAAGTTTTCTTAATTCTAACCATCTGGTCTTCCATATCCTTGAGAAATTATGGCCTAAGTACTTATTTGCCTTGTGGGTTGTCCCAACTCAATGGAGTATTTAATTTTCTACCATACAACACTTCAAATGGGATCACTTCCAATTAAGCTTGATACCCATTATTATAGGAAAACTCAACCAAGTGCAAATAATCTTCCCACTTAGATGGCTTATCCATCATATACATTCTCAACATGTATTCAATTATTCATTTGACTCTCTTTGTCTCCCATCTGACTGTGAATGGTATGCTATGCTAAATTTCATATTTGTACCAAATCCTTTAAGCAGTCCCCTCCAGAAATTTGAGGTAAACTTTGTATCTTTGTCTGAGACAATAGTCTTAGGTATCCCATGAAACCTAGAAATATCCTTCATGTAAATTTATGCAATATTAGTTGTTGTATGAGTATTTTTTACAGGAACAAAATGACCATCCTTTGTCAATTTATCAACCTCGACCATGATTGAATCATGTTATCTTGTTGTCCTAGGTAATTTTATTATAAAATCAATGGTTACCACTTCCCATTTCTTCTCTGGAATTAGTAATTCTTGTAGCAAACTCGTTGGGTGTCTATGCTCATCCTTCACTCTCTCACATTCCATACATATAGAAATTTAATACACAACACCTCTTTTCATTCCTGGCCAAAATAATTGGCTTCTTATTGCTACAATTATTTTTTGGTAACCGAGATATCCGACATATGGAACATTCTGCATTTTTTTAATACCAAATTCCTAAGTTCTTTGGAACTAGGAACATAAATTCTATTTTTTTGCACAAGTAATCCATCTTCCTCCATCTCATATTCTTTAATTTTATATTGTACATTTTCTTACTATAATATTTCTTTTACCTATAGTTAATGTTGATATGTAACAAAAAAATATAAAATTATTCTCTTTAAATTAGTCTGATGCATACTAACAACTGTAGCACGCATGAGATGTACCCTTCTACTAAGTGCATCGAGAAATTTATTTATTTTTTCCTTTTATATGCTTGATGTCAAAATCGTATTCACTTAAAAATTATAGCCATCTCCTTTTCCTGGCATTCAAGGTTGGTTGTTCAAAAATATATTTCTGACCACTGTGGAATGTTCTTAATTCAAATATCTTCCCCATGATATAATGCCTCCAAATATTCAATGCATGAACAATGGAAGCAAGTTCGAAGTCATGTGTTGCATAGTTCCTCTCATGTTCTTTAAGCTTTATGGAATCATAACCAATGACATGTCCATTTTTAGTGAGGACCCCACCAAGTCCTTCCTTGCATGCATCTATACATACCACAAAGCTTTCATTTGGGTCAGCAATGTTTAAAACATATGCACTAGTACGTAATTCTTTCAACAAATTAAATTTATCTTCACACTCAGGTGTGCATTCAAATTTAATTCCCTTCTTTTGAAAAGAAGTGATGGGATGAGAAATATTAGAGAAGCCTACTATAAATATTTTGTAGTAACAAACTAACCCCATAAAATATATGACTTCTGAAACATTCTTGGTTGTTGGCCATCCTATAATGGCTTCAATCTTTTTTGGATCTACTACTATTCCTTGTTCTGAAATAAGGTGTCCCAAGTAATGGATATATTCTTGGTAAAAAGAACACTTACTAATATTTCCATACAATTTATTTTCCCTCAACACTTGCAATACTGAGCTTAGGTGATGTGCATGCTCTTCCTATGACTTAGAATAGGCAAGTATGTCGTCCATGAAAACTATGGAAAACTTATCCAAGTAATTTCAGAATATGTCATTCATTAAGAAAATAAAGACAGTTGGTGCATTGGACATTCCAAATGGAACCAATACAAATTCATAATTCCCATACCTGGTTCTAAAGGTTGTCTTATTGATGTCTTCTTCCTTGATTATTACCTCATGGTACTCTGATCTCAACTCTATCTTTGAAAATATATTTTCCCCTTTTTGCTGATTAAATAGGTCATCAATTTTAGCTAGAGGGTAGTTGTTCTTTACAATGGATTTATTCAACTGTCAAAAGTCAATACACAGCCTCAAGGTTCCATCCTTATTTTTAACAAATAGTACTGGTTCTCCCCAAGGTGAAACACTTGGACATATGTACCACATCTTCAACAATTCTTCCAACTGCATTTGTAATTCTTTTAATTCTAGTGTAAACATTATGTCAGGTGTTTTTGATACCAGGGAAGCTCCTGGCACTGAATCAATAGAGAAATCTATCTCCCTCTTTGGTGGAAACCCTAGTGTTTCTTGGAATACATCCTCAAATTCTTTTAGTACCAAGAATTCTTCAAGGCTTGACCCCTTTTTCTTTTATGGATCCTCCACATGGGTTTCATACAATTTACATCCTTTTCTGAAACATCTCTCTATTGTAAGGTTGAAATATCCCTTATAGAGATGGGTCTTGGAACTCCTTTCATAGTGCTCCATTTTCCTTCTTCATCAAGACATGTAAATGTCTTGTTATGACAATATAGGACAACATGATTCTTGTCCAACCGATCCATTCCAATTACAATATCATAAGATCCCAATGGTATAATATTTAGATCAACATTAGTATTCACACCATTAAGACTTATGGAACAACATCTGACCATATCATGGATTCTCCTTTTGGTTCAAGTGGCTAGCTAAACCGAACTTGATTTTTCATGCTTACTTTTCTCCAAACATAATATATCCACTATTTTAGGATCAATGTAACAATGACCTGCTCCTGAATCAATTAAAATAGCAACAGGTTGATAAATGATCTTACCTTCCACCAAAATCATATTGGATTGCTATTATTCTTATCGATCATCTAAGGTTGCATATATTCTTCCCATGTATTCTACTATGATAGCCTCTTCGATGTTGTGTAGAGTCTTCACTTTGTCCTTTTTTTTAGGGAAATCCTTGTACAAGGGATCTTCTTTTCATCCCGAACATTAAATTGGTGGTCTTCCAATTTTTCCTTAGGAGTCTTCTCTCTTGGATTCATCCTTAGCATACTGGGCTTGATTATTTTTATTAGTGATATTTCCATTGAAAGGAGGTTTGAATCCCTTCCTCCTATAATCATATTTCTCCTTCTTCTTATCCTTCCAAGATTTCTGCATGGATTCTCTGCCCTTGCCTTTGTCATATAGGTACTTAGCCTTCCTCATGGTATCATTCAAATTCTTGGGTTCATCATATTGAATCTTCTCTTTATAAAAGGATGGAAATCCACTTTAAAACCTATATATTTTCACCTTCTAATATTTTATAAACCCCACATACTTTAGCATCCCTAACAACTTCTTTTCATACTCTACATGGTCATGATTCCCAGCCTAAGTTGAAAGAACTCCTGCATTTTATTGTCATAGAAGTGTTCTGAAAGGTAATACTTCGGAAAATATTTCTTGAACTTCTTCCAAGTGATTCTACTCTCATTAATGTGCTCAAATTAGTTCAGTTGATCCCACCACATAGCATCTTTCCCATGTAAATGGTATGTTGAAATTTTGGATTCTAGGTTTGATGAGTAGTTATGCAATTTAAAATACCTCCTGATTCCAAGAAACCATGCCTCAACATCGTGTTCCCTTTCACTTTCATGATCAAAGGATGGTGGATTAATCTTCCCTAGAACTCCTTGAAAATTGTTCAATTCATGTATTCTTCTTTGGTGCCTAACAAGAGACACCTCTAGACTACCTACGAAATCTTGAGATGAATAAAATTTCCTTGCTGAGTAGGGAGGTTACTGATGTCTATGAGTTCTACTAGCACTTCTTGAATAACCAGTTTGTCTATGATCATCTCTTCTTTCATGACATCTTCCCTCTCCCTCATGTTTTGAGTTTGACCCATTCTTTGTTTGCCTCTGCAACTGATTTAAGGTTTGCATCACCTGAGAATTTATTTGATTTTTTTCTCTTATCAGCCCCTCATTGTATTCTTTGTAACTCTACGCTTCTATTTTCAGGCTTCTCGTAGTCTCTATCAATGTTTCTTGCTTCCCTCTAGCCTAGTTCTTGTTGGATTTTGTCTATGCATTACCAACACTAATAATATAACATTTGGCCTCTTTATCATCGCTGGAAGCCCCCTGTCCTTCTTCCATTTGTTGAATATTAATTCTTATACTGAAATGATATTTTTACAACCCTCCTAATTCTGCAAGATGTGCAAGAAACCATTTTGTTAGAATTATGCATACTAAAAAGAATTGCCAAACAATGTTACATGTCCTTTCTCTTTTCAATTCATGAATAATATATTATCATTCTCCATATTATAACAATTCTATGTTATTCTCCTATGAATCATATTTAGGAAAGACTATAATCTTTCCTCAATTCGATATCTGAGTTGAAAGTTACGGCTTCCTAAAAAAAATCACTTTTAGCCCCTTTTCTTTTGTTTTGCAACATGATCTTGTCGAAAAATTCCACATCTCCTTTAGCTGATATAGAATTCAAATTTTGCAGAGACACTTCCTTCAAACCACTTTCCATGTGACCATGTCTTGAAACCACAGGCTTATTCACTCTTTAGCACCTCTAATTGACCCCCTTTACCTTTTCCTGAGACCGGCATTAGGACCAATTCCTATGGACTTAAGCCTTTGACTATTTTCCCTTTCAATCTTCTAATTTCTCACAGAGTTAAACTTCATTGAAACCTTTTGAATAATTCTACTAGTAGATCAGATGGTCGATATTTAATCTCCCATTGAATGGATGGTTCTGCCCCATCTAGAGGATTCAATGAGATCAACGGTCGCTACTTAATCAATCACTACGATGGATGACCCTCAATCAATTTGGGACTTTGGCGCTCTAGGACTCTGGAACATTACAACTCCCCCAGAGTGATACTCCTCGAAGTACTTACCCTATCCTTCCATTGTTTAATACGATGACTAAGGCTTAATGAAACATCAGGATGGATGGTCCTTAACCAATTTGGGACTTCAATGCTCTAGGAATCCGAGACATTTCCACTCCCAAGTCATTCATCTTCCCTGGAGTCATACCTGCCGAAGTGCTTACTCCATCCTTCTACTGCTCGATCTAACGATTGAGAAAGGTCCCAAATGGATCTTAGATCAATAGTCTACGTGAATTCATTACTTTGGAACTTCGTAACTTTCACTGGTATAGATGTTGGACACCCCCGGAGGATATACTCTCAGAGATGACATGGCATATTGATGTCACCTATGGTGACATGTACCCATGCCATGTGTTCCACATGTCACTAAAAAGTGAACAGGTTGGGGCCCAAAATGTACTGAATCGAGGTGACTCGTGTCCCCACATGGCACTCCTGCCACATGGAATATGATGCGTCATCCATCAAATGGATGATCCACATATATTCTCTATATTTGATGGTCTGCATGATTTCACGAAGGCGACTTTACACTTCGTGGTTTCGAAACTTCCGATATTTTCCCATTCTCTAGTAATCGTCAAAGTGGAAAATTTTCATAGTTCTGAAAATTATCTATCCTTCCACCATTGCTAGATTCGACAGTCAACATTACTTCCGAAATCATTTCCTCGATATAATATTCAAAGGGACTTCGGTACTTCAATGCTCTGAGACTCCAGGTTATAACAGTTCAAAAAGGGTTTGATTCTCCCAGAGTTAAAATTTTCAAAGTCGTCAACGCCAGAGGACCCTAACTAATGGATGATATTTTAGTTGAGCCTCTTATAAAATTGGAAGACTAGCAGGAATTTACAACTTTAGCCTTTTTTCACTTCTTCCTTTCTTCCATAATCACTGAAGCGATGAAGTTCTAGAGTTTTTTTCATCTCCTGCTAAAATTCTATCAATGATTGACAATCAACAAGTTCGATCTAGCGATTGTGAATTAATCTCTCTCGGCCTCTGGTTTAACCTTTATATGATGGTCCTCGTTCACCTGCCTTCTGATCTAGTGATCCATAAATCCTTAATTGCATGATGGTGATCGCTCCAAAATTCAAAAGGGAACGATCACGATTCTGCGATCCTTTACAAAGGATCTTTTTCTGCACGACACTTTGGCTTGTGCGCGATCTCTACAACACTATCTCTTCTGAGCTTTAATATTTCAAGTATATATTCAGTCTTAACCATAATACCCTTTCCAACAATTTTAGACCATATCAGTTTGGTGTTTCCACCTGAAGCTCTGATACCAATATGTAACGTACCTAGCCACCCACAAGCTGGGTTATGCTAATTCAAGCCCACCTCTGGACTTCTTTCGAATTATGATCAAATTTTAATGAATGAAGATGCATGAAATATTCACATGTAGAGTTAAATATTCATGCTACAACATAAATAAATGAGACATATTTCATGCACAACAATAAACAACAAGCATGCATATTATAAATACAAATTTCATAGATAAATAAATACACAGTGGAATAAACACAAAGGCAAATAAAACCATGACAGAGAGAACTTATATTTCCTAAAATGAATCACCAACGGGATGCATACCAAAGAAGTTCCACCTAACCATATACATTTTTGTTCGAAGTCTCAACAACAATTTCAGCTTTGAGCCAGGGATATGAACCCAAAAGGATGGTTCTAGATTGTCACTGAGCTTCCCAAACTATTCAACACAAGCTCTGACAAGATTTTCAACACCCATAGGAATCCAAAGTAAACCATCTCTCTTCTACCCAGGCTACACAACCCAAGAGAATGGACCCCCTTCTCTACCATGCAGTCCCCCAGGTTTTCCGTCTCCTTCTAGGGCTCTAGTGCATCTGTTCAAGAATCTCCATGATGGGACTCTCATGATTCATAGCTACGAGAAAAACTGAACACATTCCAAAGACTCTCAAACATGCATGCATTAATTCATGTATGGAATACACCATCATTATTTACATGCAACCAAACCATGGATCCTCTCTTACAATTTGTTTTCCTTTACCAAGAGAAAACAAAAATGAGGGATGACGAGTGGGTGAAAGAATGAGTGGAGAGACAGAACTGAATGAAAGGTGTGTAAAATTAACAATGAACAACGAGTGAGTGAGTGAATGAGAGAATAAGAACAAACCCCCACAACAGACCAAATATGGGTTTATGTAATTCTCATAATTAAGGAACCACTTGGCCTTCCCAATAAGCTCATGTAAATGTTATTCTCCATTAAAGTAGAAATGGGTCAATAAAATATAAAATAAATACTTAGCCCCTCAAGCCCCCTTTCTTCTGGAATCATAGCCCCCTATAACTCTTTTCCTTGTCGGTCTAGCATCCAGTGATGTATTTATTATTAATAATGATCAAAACATTACATTTCCTAGGCACACTAGCCTGTTTCAATTGTTTGAGCACTCTGTGTTGGCAAATATTTAACAGACATCGAATGCTTGTCATTGACGGCAAGTAGCATGCATAAGTTCAGGAAGATCGAATGATCAAAGGCAACGCAACCAGGAAAGATCTGAATGTAGACAAGAAGAGATCATTGAAGAGGAGGACAGATCTCAGGCGTTAGATCCAAGCACATAATCCGACCATTGTTGGATCAAGAAGAACCCGCACATCCTTTAAGGTACAAGGAGAAGTGGGCATAATTGCGATATGAAAAATCGTGACTTCATCTGAGCTATCAGATCAAGGTTGAATCTGGACCGTTGATCTAACTCCATATCGGAGTTTCGGGGATCGCAACATGGAGAGGCAAGTAAACAATGCAACAAGAATGTCGCTTTTGCGATATGTGAAATTGCGATTCAATCGCAGCCATTGAATCAAGCTCAGATCTGGACCATTGATCTAACTCCATATCAGAGTTTCGGGGATCGCAACATGGAGTGGAAAGTAAACAATGCAACAAGAATGTCGATTTTGCGATAAGTGAAATTGCGATTTAATCACAGTCGTTGAATAGAGATCATATCTGGACTGTTGACATAACTCCATATCGGAGTTTCGCGAATCACGACATGGAGAGGCAAAGAACCCAATGCAACAAGAATGCCAAAATTGGGAAATTGCGATTCAATCGTAGCCATTGAATCAAGATCACATCTGGACCATCAAATCACAGGACATGTGGCAAGTGATCGAAATTTCGTTGACTTGGGGTCAACGAAGCATAGTGTTGAAATTCATGAAATGAGAAATCGCGAAAGTGATTTTTTGCACTTGGTTATGACCATAGTCATATTGGGGAAGGAGCTAGTGTAGAAAAGTTCTTTATCGGAACTTCGGAGATCACGAAATGAAGTGTCGAGACACTCAGCATAGGATTGCCGAAATGTTGAAACTCGATTTAAAGGCAATGTCAATAAAGTTCATCCAATGGAGCAGATAAATTGGAATATGATCAGAGAGTTACTATTCTCTCTCACAGTTAACTCCTTAGTTACGAATCTGTTAGTGAAACAGACTCATGATTGCCAATCAGTAGGTGTTTCAGTTGCTGGGACAATTGTCTTTCTTTTGCCTAAGGAAATGCGAAGTGGAAGCGTCGTAGAGGTGTGTATAAAAGAAAATGAGACAGACTGTGTGTGGTTGGTTGTTCTGTATGAGAAAAGAATGAAACTGTAAGAAAAAGATAATGAGAGGATGCGCAGGAGGAGATTGAGCATATGTGCAGTGTGAGATGAAACGCAGAGCAGAATAACATAACAAGTTGAAGAAGAGTAGAATGACAGAACAAGTTGATGGAGAGAAGACATGCTGAACAGAAAGAGGAAAAAATGAATTGCAGTACAGTTAGAAGATGACCAGATGTACAGAACAAAGAAAGATTGGTAAGAATTGATGTATTTGTGTAGTTGAATGTTTTTATGTTCATTTATGTTCTAGGGAGGTTGGGAGGTGTTGGGGAGGACTATTGTCCTCAGAGGTTCAAGTGGAAGCTTGAACACTGGAAGTTGTAGCTTCCATCTGGTTGCAGCCAGAGAAACCAGGTTGGCAGGGTGGTGCAAGGGAGAACAAGTGTTCTCTATTATACAGGTTGGATCCTGTGTAACTAGAAGTTGGTGCTTCCATCCAGTTGGTGCTGGAACATATAGGGAGTTGGTGCTTCCTTCTAGTGGGTGCTAGAGAAACCAGAGAGTTGGTGCTCTCAAACAAGTTGCAGCTTGTAAAACAGAGGTAGCAACCTCACATTGAGTTGGTGCTCAATTAAAAGATGATGTACAAGAACTTAAAAGACTGCCTATCATTTCGAAGAAGAAGAGGTTTTCTCCCTTTGTGGGTTTCCTCATGAAAATATGTCTCTGTGTATACCTTGTGTGTGACTGATGCTCTTTACTTTTACTGTCCATATGCTATATAATGTTGATGATCACTTGAAGAAAGATTAAGAATG
>ML778437.1:942329-978186 GCA_009831015.1 Picea engelmannii | reverse complement strand
AAAAAGAGAAGAGTCTGGATCAGATGAAGATATGAATATTCGAACTGACACAGATAAGCAGAAAGAAGCAAAATCACCTCTCAGAATTATTAGAAAGAATCATCCTGAAAATTAGATAATTAGGGATATAAATGAAGGAGTTCAGACAAGAAGGAAATTGATTAAAGACTCAGAACAATCTCATGTTTCCTTTTTATCTATGACTGAACCTAAAAATTTGGAGGAAGCTAGCCAGGAAGATAATTGGATTAGAGCAATGAATGAAGAGATTGATCATATTGAGAAGAACAATACTTGGGAGCTTGTTCCTAGACCTGAAGATAAGAATGTAATAGGTTCCAAATGGGTGTTTAAGAATAAAATGAATGAAAAATGACAAGTTGTTAGAAATAAAACCAGATTGGTCTGTAAGGGATATGCACAAGTTGAAGGTCAGGACCTTGATGAAACTTTTTCACCAGTGGTAAGATTGGAAGCTATCAGAATATTTTTTTCTTCTTCATGTCATAAGAACTTCAAAGTTTATCAGATGGATGTTAAGTCATCATTTCTTAATGGAGATCTAGAGGAAGAAGTATATATGGAGCAACCTGAAGGACTTTCTTTGACAGATAATCCTAATTATGCTTGTAAGTTGAAGAAGGCCTTATAAGGACTAAAACAAACACCATGAGCTTGGTATTACAGACTGGACAAATTTCTACAACAAAAAGGGTTCAAGAAAGGTATTGTTGACAATAACCTTTACATTAAGTCTAAATGTGATAATTTACTTGTTGTTTTGATTTATGTAGATGATATTATTTTTGGTTGTACTAATGAATCATCTGTCCAGTGGTTTTCTAATTCTATGCAAACAGAATTTGAAATGTCCATGTTAGGAGAATTGTCATATTTTCTTGGCCTACAAGTAAAACAAAGCTCTGCAGGAATTTTTATTTCTCAAGAAAAGTATTTGAAAGAGATGTTGAATAAATTTCAGATGGAAGATTCTTCTACAGTTAGTACACCTATGGTGGTTGGTTGCAAGTTGAGTAAAGATGATATCTCACCTGATGTTGATCAAAGGACATATCGCTCTATGATAGGCAGTCTTTTGTACATCACAGCATCCTGTCCTGATATAATGCAAGCTGTTAGAATGGTAGGTCATTTTCAGTCTTCTCCTAAACAAAGTCATTTGGTAGCCATCAAAAGGGTATTTAAATATTTGAAGGGAACAATGACTTATGGTATGTGGTATCCTAGAAATCCGAATTTACAGATAACTGCTTATTCAGATGCAGACTGGGCAAACTGTGTTGATGAGAGAAAAAACACCAGTGGAGGAGCATTCTTTCTGGGTGACTCATTAGTTGCATGGCTTAGTAAAAAGAAAGGATCCATTTCATTATCCACTACAGAGGCAGAATACATTGCTGCTACTACTTGCTGCACACAAATCTTATGGATGATACAAACTCTTGCAAATCTGAAGGTAACTTACACTGATCCTATTCCAATACATTGTGATAACACCAGTCCCATTAGTGTCTCCAAGAATCTTGTTCTTCATTATAAGACTAAGCATATTCCAATCAAGTACCATTTTCTCAAAGAACAAGTTACAAACATAATTGTTCAACTGAATTATATGCCTTCTACAGAACAGATAGCTGATATCTTTACTAAACAATTAGCAGCGACCCCTTTTGGATATCTTCGTCAAAAATTGGGGGTTATAATTTCTTGTGTCTAATCTGTTCAATTGGTCAGGGGGAGTACTTACTGAATATCTGGTGTATCTCCAAGATGCTTATAGTCGACAGGGGGAGTATGTTTTTCAATAGATAAGGGGAAGAATGTTTCTCCTTTGAAATTGATGTCAAAGGGGGAGAAAAGAGTTCGGGAGGAGAGTTGAGTCCGAATGCATGTGGGTGCTTGTGTTGCCATCAATGACAAAGGGGGATATTGTTGGCAAATATTTAACAGACAGCGAATGGAAAATATTTAACAGACATTGAATGCTTGTCATTGATGGCAAGTAGCATGCATAAGTTCAGGAAGATCGAATGATCAAAGGAAACGCAACTAGGCAAGATCTGAATGTAGACAAGAAGAGATCATTGAAGAGGAGGACAGATCTCAGGCGTTAGATCCAAGTGCAGGATCTGACCATCGTTGGATCAAGAAGAACCCGTACGTCCTTTAAGGTACAAGGAGAAGTGGGCGTAGTTGCGATATGAAAAATCATGACTTCATCTAAGCCGTCAGATCAAGGTTGAATCTGGACCGTTGATCTAACTCCATATCGGAGTTTCAGGGATCGCAACATGGAGAGGCAAGTAAACAATGCAACAAGAAGGCCGATTTTGCGATATGCGAGATTGCGATTCAATCGCAACCGTTAAATCAATCTCATATATGGACCGTTGATCTAACTCCATATCAGAGTTTCGGGGATCGTAACATGGAGTGGCAAGTAAAAAATGCAACAAGAATGTCGATTTCGCGATAAGTGAAATTGCGATTTAATCGCAGCCATTGAATAGAGATCAGATTTGGACCGTTGACATAACTCCATATCGGAGTTTCGTGAATCACGACATGGAGAGGCAAAGAACCCAATGCAACAAGAATGCTGAAATCGCAAAATCGTGATTTAATCGTAACCATTGTGGTGCAGAACACGCCACCCACGCGTCCCGCTTCCACCAAGACCTTCCTTCACTCAGGCCCGAAGAGTCAAGGAACTCTTCCAACTCCTTACGGGAGTTATCAATACCCACATAAATCTCCTTTCGGCGATCTTCCCTTTACTTTGTGGGAAATCGGGTTTCACGTTATCGTGAAACCTGAGAGCACGGTTCTCGTGTTAATCAAAACCCCGAATCCCGATGGGTCAAAAGTCAACGCTTCCATTCCTATAATGGATTTCCCTATCAGGAAATCGACATACGTGATGTCGCGCTTCACTTGCCCCACAAATCCCCGAAATCCGAACTCCGATGCGCATGTGCGATATTTCCTTGCCACATCGCCTCCTCTCTCCACTCTATCTATCGAAAATCATGTGATCACAATTTCACTGGTCGTAGTCCCTTTGCACTAGAAATTCCCAAATTTCAAACCCCGACTTCTCCAGATCCTGTGCCACGTGTCCCCGTAGCGATCGACGGCTCCGATTATATCGGGAAATCGCTAATCGCGATTTCAACAAGTGTGAAATTCCTGCCTCCGCAAACCCCGATAAGACAAATCCCAATGGCCCTTGTTCCACCCTGCGACTAAGGGCTAAACCCTGCGCAACTTCTCCAAGATCCGACGGTCGACGGGGTTTCGCGAATCTCTCCTGCGAGACCTGGCCGTCGATTCCTCCTCCTTGAGGAATTCTTCCGCTCTAAACTCCGTCCTGTTCGAACCTTTCCTTGAGCCGCTTCCAGGCTCTCCTCCACTGTGTCACAAAGGAACTATTCCTCCGGAGCTTGTCAACTCTGACTCCTTCAGAGACCTTGTGCATGCTCCCCGTGTTCGACCGTCAACAACTCTCAAAGCGTTGATTCTTCTAGGCTCTGTGCACTTCTGACAACAGCAGTCTATGCCTCCCTTTGCTCAGACTAGTCACTGAGACTTCAAATTCAGCCTGCACTTCTCCTGCATAGATCTACCAACCCACACCAACTTCTGGGTGAATGAGAATAAGGGTTCAACTGTCGAGCCTCATCAACGCACTCTACGCGGATGAATTCCACAGCACTCTCTACAGGAATCTCCTGGCTCAGACAGAGAAACAATTGGAACTTATTCTCTTCTCTCTCAGACTTCAGTTTAAACCCTAAAATCACATGCACACCATATCCAAAGCAAATGCATGACCAAAAAGCAAACATTCATGAGCACAAAACATCATACATAGAGAGAACAACACCAGCCATGAAATTGAATCAAAGACTCTCTTCTATTAGTTCAAGTTTGTACATGGGGTTCTGCATACAACTTCTCTGCTTGCTCTCTCTTCTTACTCCTGAATGAATGAATTATGAATTATGTTACAATTTTCAAGTGAGGGTGTCTATATCCGTTTTCCCTCTTGAATCTCTAAATTGTCTATTCTAAAATTAAAATCCTATCTACCTGCATTAACTAAAGTAAATGCCTCCTATCTAATTCAGACAAGAGCGTAAGGCTCGAGGTCTGCTACAATAAAACAGGCACTCCTTCATAAATGTTTCATTGAAGGATATGGCGCTTCATTTTAATTGAAAATTCAAAAAGAGTTATCAAGCTTATATGTCATGTGTTTAAAAACACATGCGTTGGCTCCACGCTGGCTTTGGAAGTCACGATGCTCCTGCATCATACTCCTCGGCTTGAAACTTTCATGGGCTCCTGTCCATGAGCTCCTGCACGGTCTGTCGATGCTTCTGAATTACTTCTTCTGTCTCCCAGCTGGCATCCTCCACTGGATGGTTCTTCCATTTGACCAGGTATTCAAAATACTGCTTCCGCCTGGTCTTCTTTCCCACTCGGTTGTCCAGTATGCACTCCATCTGCGGTTTCTCTGCAACTGGTAATTGCTTCTGCCACTATATCACTGGTCCTTCGGTTCCAGTTTCTGCTTCTCCAGCCCTCTATGGGTATAAATCCAAAATATTGAATATCGGAGATATCCCGATGCCGTCCGACAACTCGATTTCGTAAGCATTTTCTCCAAATTTCCTCAGGACTCTGCATGGCCTGATCTTTTTCATTTTGAGCTTGTTATATGTTCCCCTTGGGAACCTTTCCTTCCTCAAGTGCGCTAGAACAAGATCCCCAACTTCGAACCGAAGTTGTCTCCGATGCTGATCCGCTCTGCGTTTGTACTCCTGATTTGAATCCATCAGTCGCTGCTTCACCCTACCGTGAAGTTCCTTCATCGCCTCAGTGAACTCTTCTGCGCTCGCATTGCTAGTCATAGCCTGTTCTGACTCCCTGAGTTCAGAAACTCCCCTCGGTTTTGCCCCATACACAATTTGAAATGGGCATTTGCCTGTACTCTGATTCACTGAATCATTATACGCAAACTCAGCCTGTGGAAATATGTTGTCCCAATTGCCATGGTGCTCCATCACCAATCTTCTCAGCAAGTCTCCAAGAATTCTATTGACCACCTTGGTCTATCTATCTGTCTACATATGGTAAGCTGAAGTAAAAGCCAAATTATTCCCTAGATTCTTCCATAGCATCCTCTGAAAATGACCTATGAATTTTGTATCCCTATCCGAGACTATACTTCTCGGCAATCCATGAAGTCTAACAACCTCTTTGAAAAACAAGTTTGCGATGTGGGTCGCATCGCTGGTCTTTTGACACGGAATAAAATGTCCCATCCTTGAAAATCTGTCCACCACTACAAAGATGGAATCAACCCCTCTTTGCATTCTTGGCAATCCCAGAACAAAATCCATGCTAACTGCCTCCCATGGTCTCTCAGGTATGGGCAACGGCTAATAAAAACCAGCATTCTACTTTCTACCTTTCGAATGTTGACAAATCCTACATCTGTCAACAAACCTTTTGACATCGTTTCACATGCCCGGACAAAATATGATTCGCTCAGCTTGGCAAATGTTTTGTCATGACCAAAATGACCTGCTAATCCGCCACTATGCTTTTCCTTCACCAAATTCTCCCTCATGGAGCAAATTGGAATTCATAACTGGTTGCCTCTAAACAATAGTCCATTCTGAATCATGTAATCCATCCATGGGCTCCGATCTTTGAGAACTGGATTCTCAGCTACTTCATACGCTTCTCTGAAGTCTGCATCTCCGACATACATATCTTTCAGATTTTCAAAACCCAATGTCTTGACTCGGAACTCTTGCAACAACAAACATTTCCTGCTCAAAGCATCAGCCACTTTGTTAGCAGTCCCTGAAATGTGTTTGATCACAAATGTGAAATTCTGCATGTACTCTACCCATTTTGCATGCTTCTGGTTCAACTTCTCCTATTGACTCACAAACTGCAATGCATGATTATCACTGTACAAAACAAATTCCTTGGGTATCAAGTAATCCCTCCACTTATTTAATGCATGTATGATGGCATACAACTCTTTATCATATGTGGAGTATTTCATCTTTGCTTCATCCAGCTTCTCGCTGAAATATGTAACTGGCATGTCCTCCTGACTTAAGACCACTACTATGGCATATCCACTCGCATCAAATTCCACCTGAAATGTCTTCTTGAAATCCAACAACACCAACACCGATTGTTCTGTTATCTTTCACTTCAATAGATTGAAGCTTTTCTCAGCCTCCACTGTCGAGTGAAAAATTTTATGCCGCTTCTTCACGGTGTCCATCATTGCTGTGCTAATTCCACTAAAATTTCTAATGAATTTTCTGTAGAAACTAGCCAAACCATGGAAAATCCTCACCTCGAAAACATTTCTTGGTGATGGCCAATTCTTGATCACTTCTACCTTACTCGGATCCATCTTCAACTCATTCGCTAAAATAACAAAGCCCAAATAAATGAGTTCTGTCTGCATAAATGAAGATTTCTTCATGTTGATCAACAGCTTCTCCTGCCGTAGTTTTCTCATCACAATGGCCAAGTGTTTCAAATATTCAGCCTTCGTTCTACTATAGATCAATATATCATCCAGATATACGACTACAAACTTCCCGATGAATTCCCTCAGGACTTCATTCATCAGCCTCATGAATGTGCTTGGCGCGTTTGTCAAGCCAAATGGCATGACCAGCCATTCGTACAAACCTTTGTTTGTTTTGAATGTTGTCTTCCATTCATCACCTTCCCTCATGCGAATCTGGTGATATCCTCTCTTGAGATCAATCTTCGAAAAATAATTTTCCCCACTCAGGCAATCCATCAGATCATCCATTCTCAGTAGTGGAAATTTGTACCTTATGGTGATTTTGTTGATTGCTCTGGAGTCTGTACACATCCTCCAGCCTCCATCCTTCTTCGGACTTAGTACTGTTGGAACAACACATGGACTCAGACTCTCTCTAACTAATCCTTTGTCCAGCAGATCCTGTACCCTCCTTTTGACTTCCTCATTCTCCTGCAACGTCAATCTATATGCAGCTTTGTTCGATAAACTTGCTCTTGGTATGAGGTCTATGTGATGACTCACACTCCTCATCGGTGGCAACGAACGAGGTAGTTCGTTCACGATGATATCAACAAACTCTCCCAGCAGTTCCTGAATCTCATCTGGCAAGTCATCCACTCTTGTGCTAGTCAGGATAATTCTTGGCTTCCTGACCACAAAGAATTGTGGATCTTCCTTCTTCTCCATCTCATTGAGAAGCTCCTTCCCACTCATGAGAAGTATGGTATTGCTTACTTCTGGCTTTACTTCCTTATCTTTTATTGGAAGCAATCTATGTGTTCTCCCATCCTTTTCAAAGGTATATGTGTTCATCCTCCCATCATGAACAACATTTCTGTCCTATTGCCATGGTCTACACAGCAATAAATGACATACATCCATGGGAATAACATCACACAAAATCTTATCATTATACCCACCTATCTTAAATTCAACTAAACATTGTTTAGTGACACTCACCTGATGCCCTTTCTGTATCCATGATACTTTATATGGACTCGGGTGATCTGTTGTCTCTAGCTCCAGCTTTTCTACCATCTCGATCGAAACGAGATTGTTTGTGCTTCCGCTGTCCACGATGACCTTGCATTTCTGGTCTTTGGCTTTGCAAGCTGTCCTGAACAGTCTGCTTCTCTGAGCTATGTCCTCCACCTCCTTCTCAGGTGTTAAAAGGACTTTATGCATTCCAAGCGATCTTCCGCTTTCTGCATCTTCATTCTCATCATCTCGCCTTTGCGCTTCAGTGATGTGAGCTTCTCCTCCGGCTTTCTTTTTCTCTGGACACTTAAATGACTTGTGCCCATTCTTTCCACATGTAAAACATGTGATCACTCCTCCTCTTCCTCTACCTCGACCTCTAGTACGAGGAAGAGTGTTTGCATCAACATAATCCCCTCGCTGATCATCTTGTTGTTTTCTCCGTTCAGGTTGTGGCTTCCTGTGCTGTGAGGTTCCACCTCTCTCAACCTTACCCTGAGGCCTTTTCCATTCCTCCTTGGGCTTCTGATATTTTTTCTGGGCAACTACCTTGCCTCTGGGCTAACTTCTGCCTCGTCCTTGTTGACCTTGCTTGCAGCTCAACTTCTCCTCGGCTTTCAGAGCCATCTGATAAGCATCTTCAACCATTCTAATAGTTTCCATGCTTAATTCATCCTGAATGTCGTATCTCAAACCATTCAGGTATCTAGCTACCTTCTCATCATCGCTCTCTCGATGACCTGCTCTGATATTGAGCTTGTAAAACTCCTCGGTGTACTCCTTCATCGTCATCAACTTCTGCCTTAGGTTCTGCATTCGCTTGAACAGCGTGATTTGATAATCTCTGGGGATGAATTTCGCTTTCATCTTCGCGATCATCCTGTCCCAGCTCTTGATCTTCTGTTTGCCCTTGGAACGTCTATCTGCCTGTAGCTCGTCCCACCATAATGCTGCATGTCCCTTCAACCGAGTGACAACATGTCTAACTTTCTTGTCGTCTTCGATCTCCTCATAATAGAAGTAGGTGTCAAGAGCTCGGATCTAATCCAGCAACTCTTCTGCATCCAGGCTTCCCTTGTAGACTGGAATATCCATTTTCGCCTTCGTACCCATTCTGGCTATGGCTTTGATCAACCGCTCGGTCGATGCATCTTCTGCTACGACTTCTTCCGCATGTCTAGCTTCCTCTTCAACCTCGGAATCACTAAGATCCCCTGCACCAACTCCGCGTCTCTGCGCTGTCTCCATCTCCTTGAGTCTTGCTAAGAGATCTCTCATTTGGCGCTCCATTTATGGATTTCCTGCTGGTCTACCTCTTCTTCACGAATCCCTGTCCTCTGGACCAGGTGACTACCTTTCTCTTCATGGTAGCATGATGAATCCTCTTCTCTGCTACAAAAAGCAAAGATGTTCTAGATCTGATATCACTTGGTGTAGAACGCGCCACCCACGCGCCCCGCTTCCACCAGGACCTTCCTTCACTCAGGCCCGAAGAGTCAAGGAACTCTTCCAACTCCTTACAAGAGTTCTCAATACTGACAAAAATCTTCTTTCAGCGATCTTCCCTTTACTTTGTGGGAAAACGAGTTTCACATTATCGCGAAACCTGAGTGCACGGTTCTCGTGTTAATCAAAACCCCGAATCCCAATGGGTCAAAAGTCAACACTTTCGTTCCTGTCAGGGATTTCCCTATCGGGAAATTGGCATATGTGATGCCGCGGTTCACTTGCACCACAAATCCCCGAACCCCAAACTCCAATGCGCACGTGCGATATTTCCTTGCCACGTCGCCTCCTCTCTCCACTCTATTCTATCGAAAATCGTGTGATCGCGATTTCACCGGTCGTAGTCCCTTTGCACTAGAAATTCCCGAATGTCGAACCCCGACTTCTCCAGATCCTGTGCCACGTGTCCCCATAGCGATCGATGGCTCCGATTATATCGAGAAATCGCTAATCGTGATTTCAACAAGTGTGAAATTCCTGCCTCTGCAAACCCCGATAAGCCAAATCCTGATGGCCCTTGTTCCACCCTGCGCCTAAGGGCTAAACCCTGCACAACTTCTCCAAGATCCGACGGTCGAAGGGGTTTCGTGAATCTCTCCTGCGAGACCTGGCCGTCGATTCCTCCTCCTTGAGGAATTCTTCCACTCTAAACTCCGTCCTGTTCGAACCTTTCCTTGAGCCGCTTCTGGGCTCTCCTCCGCTGTGTCACGAAGGAACTATTCCTCCGGAGCTTCTCAACTCTGACTCCTTCAGAGACCTTGCGCACGCTCCCCGTGTTTGACCGTCAACAAATCTCAAAGCGTTGAGTCTTCCAAGCTCTGTGCACTTCTAACAACAGTAGTCTATGCCTCCCTTTGCTCAGACTAGTCATTGAGACTTCAAATTCAGCCTTCACTTCTCCTGCACAACTCTACCAACCCACACCAACTTCTGGGTGAATGAGAATAAGGGTTCAACTGTCGAGCCTCATCAACGCACTCTACGCGGATGAATTCCACTGCACTCTATGCAGGAATCTCCTGGCTCAGACAGAGAAACAATTGAAACTTATTCTCTTCTCTCTCAAACTTTAGTTTAAACCCTAAAATCACATGAACACCATATCCAAAGCAAATGCATGACCAGAAAGAAAACATTCATGAGCACAAAACATCATACACAGAGAGAAAAACACCAGCCATGAAATTGAATCAAAGACTCTCTTCTATTAGTTCAAGTCTATACATGGGGTTCTGCATACAACTTCTCTACTTGCTCTCTCTTCTTAGTCCTGAATGAATGAATTCTGAATTATGTTACAATTTTCAAGTGAGGGTGTCTATATCCGTTTTCCCTCTCGAATCTCTAAACTGTCTATTCTAAAATTAAAATCCTATCTACCTGCATTAACTAAAGTAAATGCCTCCTATCTAATTCAGAAAAGAGCGTAAGGCTCAAGGTCTGATACAATACAACAGGCGCTCCTTCATAAATGTTTCATTGAAGGATATGGCGCTTCATTTTAATTGAAAATTCAAAAAGAGTTATCAAGATTATATGTCATGTGTTTAAAAACACATGTGCTGGCTCCATGTTGGCTTTGGAAGTCATGATGCTCCTGCATCACATTGAATCAAGATCACATCTGGACCATCGAATCACAGGACATGTGGCAAGTTATCGAAATTTCACTGACTTGGGGTCAACGGAGCATAGTGTTGAAATTCACGAAATGAGAAATCGTGAAAGTGCTTTTTTGCATAGGCGCTTGGTTATGACCATAGTCATATTGGGGAATGAGATAGTGTAGAAAAGTTCTTTATCGGAACTTCGAAGATTGAAAAATGAAGTGTCGAGACACTCAGTACAGGATTGCCGAAATGCTGAAACCCGATTTAAAGGCAATGTAAATAAAGTTCATCCAACGGAGCAGATAAATTGGAATATGATCGGAGAGTTATTGTTCTCTCTCACAGTTAACTCGTCAGTTACAAATCTGTTAGTGAAATGGACTCATGATTGCCAGTCAGTTGGCGTTTCAGTTGTTGGGACAATTGTCTTTCTTTTGCCTAAGGAAATGCGAAGTGGAAGCACCGTAGAGGTGTGTATAAAAGAAAATGAGACAGACTGTGTGTGGTTGGTTGTTTTGTATGAGAAAAGAATGAAACTGTAAGAAAAAGATAATGAGAAGATGCGCAGGAGGATATTGAGCATATGTGCAGTGTGAGATGAAACGCATAGAAGAATAATAGAACAAGTTGAAGAAGAGCAGAATGACAGAACAAGTTGATGGAGAGCAGACCTGCTGAACAAAAAGAGGAAGAAATGAATTGCAGTACAGTTAGAAGATGACCAGATGTACAGAACAAAGAAAGGTTGTTAAGAATTGATGTATCTGTGTAGTTGAATGTTTTTGTGTTCATTTATGTTCTTGGGAGGTTGGGAGGTGCTCGGGAGGACTATTTTCCTCAGAGGTTCAAGTGGGAGCTTTAACACAGGAAGTTGTAGCTTCCATCTGGTTACAGCCAGAGAAACCAGGGTGGCAGGGTGGTGCAAGGGAGAACAAGTGTTCTCTGTTATACAGGTTGGAGCCTGTGTAACTGGAAGTTGGTGATTCCATCCAGTTGGTGCTGGAACATATAGGGAGTTGGTTCTTCCTTCTAGTGGGTGCTAGAGAAACCATAGAGTTGGTGCTCTCAAACAAGTTGCAGCTTGTAAAACAGAGGTAGCAGCCTCACATTGAGTTAGTGCTCAATTAAAAGATGATGTACAGAACTTAAAAGACTTCCTATCATTTCGAAGAAGAAGAGGTTTTCTTCCTTTATGGGTTTCCTCGTGAAAATCTGTCTTTGTGTATACCTTGTGTGTGACTGATGCTTTTTACTTTTACTGTCCATATGCTATATAATGTTGATGATCACTTAAAATTAAGAATAAAGATTAAGAATGTTTTAATAGACTTAAAATTGTTTAAGCTCAAAGACAACTAATTCACCCCCCCCTCTCAGTTGTATTAGTAATTTCAACACTCTGGCCTTTCATAGATTAAATAAACACTTCATTTTATAGAGGGCTCAGAACCGGGGTGTTACATCTGGGGAGATCGATAGCTATCATCCATATAGTTATTCTTGGATTTGGATTATGTATTTAAAAATACAAAATAAATCCATGCATAAGAAAATGAACACCATTGTTGGCACAAAGGAATACCCAGGGTTCAAATCTTACATCTCACCAAAAAACCCTAACTACTAGCCCTTTCAGAAACACCTCTGAGCATATGCAGTCTCACCCAAAGTAGCAATAAGGGGTTGCAACACACAGGGGTCTACAACCAGAGGGAATGCAAAGTGGATTTAGGACAACAACACACAACAATATGGTTATTCTTTATCTCACTTAAGCCTACTTCACAAGTTATATCTTAGATCTAACACAACAATGAAATAACAGTATAACATATGGTAAATATCACAGCATCAATCACAAAGAACAAAAATATATACGTGGTTCACCCTCTCCCTAGGGATATGTCGATAGAGCTATGTTTCTTGAATATGAAAAAATATAGTTCTATATGCACACTTAGCTTGCATATATCTCCCTCTTTCTCTCGTCCCTCCCTGCACACCCAGCTGCAAGGTTGATCTTCGCACCCAGTTGAAGATCCTACAATATAGTCTCAACACTGTTCTCTACAAAAATACTCAACAATGAACAACAGCAACCATAGTATCAATGAACCAACCTAGAACAAACCCACCTAGGTCTTCTAGACCTTTATTTATACATTACATGGAAAAAGTCTAGGTGTTAAGACCTTAGATCCAAAACCCTAGGTCAACTTGGCCCATTTTTTCAGGACTTCTCTAGCATTTCCTTCCTCCTTTTTTGCATGGTTCTCCAAAGCACTCATTGATGTCTTCTTTCACTTGCTAAGTTTTCCATGGTCCCTCTTCATTACTGTTTTTATCTTCCTCAATCTTCTCTTCCAACAACTAGCTTTTCCTTCCTTTTCTCCTTCTTTTCTGCTTCTTTTCCCACTTCGAACCTTCCTTGGTTTATGTATCACCTTTATTCCTTAATCTTCACTTCCTTACATATCCATGGACCAACAGGCCCCCAACACTCACATGTGACTTGTCCTAAGTCACTGCAAAACTAAACCTTTTGTTTTACTTCGACTGTTGTTACACATTATTTTGGTCACTCTGGTGATGTCTCTACAGTTATTTGTTCAGGCTCTCATAAGGAGCTTTTGCCTAAGAAAAGTGATTGTTGTATTCTTCTACAAAACATGTTTTTAAGATGAGTTCGCAGGCTACCTATATGATAGGGTGAGAAAAACCCTAATTCTCGCAGGCAACCCTATACTTGGAGTGTGAGATCTTTTCAACATGCTCTATAGGCAGGGTTCGAACCTTCTTCAATGATTAAAAGGAAGAGGAAGTTATGAAGTTTCTAGAAGAGGATATTCTAGAAAATGAGTTGGCATTCACATGGTTGGAATCCTACTGACTTCTTAGATTTAGTGGGATCATCCTCATCCCTTTAACCATCTCTCCTTCTCCTTTATAATGAAAGGTTTCTCAAGGAAGAGGAAAAAGAAGATTGAATAAATAATTGATGAAGGAATTGGCTTAGATTTGTGTGAAGAATAATGTTTGAATTGATGCTTGAGGCCTCCATTTACCTGTCAGGCCACAACGAATCTTCTTCATGCAAGTATGGAGCAAGTGTGTGTTGGAATGAAGGACCACCGAAAGGAAGCTTGTGACATCAAGGAAATCTGGTCGTATCTTCTGCTTTCATTTAATATAAATACAGTGGCATGTCCCTTTCCCATAAAATCACTCTTATTTTATTACATGACTCCTTGATCACATGTTTAGGTATTCATTGAATATATTATTGTTTCTTTCACCTTGGTCAATTTGTGTCATTGTATATCTGATATCTCAAGACTAACAAAGCGAAGAAGGGACAACAGAGACATAAGGAAGCGATATCTAAAGGTATGTCATTTATTCCTTTCTCAATGATAAATTCAATGGTTGTGACTTAGGGGAAGTGTCTTGTCCTGTCCTGTTTTGTTCTAGATCTAGGTGGATCTAGGGATATCTGTTAATGTCCGCATATACCGATTTATCTGATAACAACTACAGACTGTGCGAAGAAGCCTGTGATTTCTTTTATGTCCCTCCCTTCCTTGTGAAAATTGTCTTTACTATGTCTGGTACCCAATTTCAACTGCACCTAGTACCTAGACACTTCTTCATTTTTCGTTTACTGTGAGGTGCGAGACAACTAGTTGTCATAATACAATTTCAATTGGCTCCCATTTACCAAACCTTCTTTCCATTCTCCATTAAGGGTCTTCAATTGCATAGCTCCACCTTATGTAACATAGGCAACCTCAAATGGTCCTAGCCTATGTGTCCCAAACTTATCTGGATGCTTCATCAACTTGTTGTCATATAACAATACCAAATCTCCTTGCTTAAATGATTTTCTCCTGATGTGTCTATCATGATAAGCCTTTTCTCTTTCTTTCTATACCTACTGATGAAATATTGCAATAAACTTATCTTTGTCTAGTTCCAACAATTGCGTGAGCCTTTCTTAAAGAACATCGATGTCATACATGCCCGTAAATGTTGTAATTCTTAAACTAGGAACTAAGTATTCCATAGGTACCACTACTTCCAAGACATATACCAACTTAAATGGGGTCTGTGTTGTTAGCATCTTGCAAGTAGTTCTATAGGCCCATAATACTGTTGGAATTCTTAAATCCCAATTATCTTTGTTAACACTACAAACATTAGCCAATGTTGTCTCCAAGATCTTAATGAAATCTTTGACTATACCATTCGCTTGTGGTTGGTATGGAGTACACTTCTGATGGTGAACTTCAAATTCTTGAGTCAAGGCTTCAATAGTTTTTTTGATGAAATGTGTGCCTTGATCACTCATGAGGATCTTCGGGAATCCAAACCTTGTTATGGTATCCTCAAAAATGAACTACACAGCTGTAGCTACACTAAAATCCTTAACTTCTCTTGCTTCTTCCCATCTGGTCAAATACTATGTCGTAGTGATAATGTATCTAGCTCCTGTGCACCTTCTTGGTGGGTTAATAGGTCCCACAAAGTCAATGGCCCATTTTTTGAATACTTGTAATGTTATGTGTGGTGATAAAGGCATCTCATCCCTTCTAGAAGGATTTACTACTCTTTGACATACATTGCATGCTTTATAATATTCCTTAGAATCCTGATGTAAAGTAGGCCACCATAGTCTAGCTCTGAGAACCTTTTGTGTTGTTTCTTTCCCTGCATAATGTTATCCTGTGATGCCTTCATGCACTTATGCAAGAATCAATGGACTTTATGCCTCCATAACACATCTCCTCAAGATCTCATTGGGTCCCATCTTATACAACTATCCACCTATGAGTTGAAAATATGCAACGTGGACTACCGGTTGTTTCTTTTGAATAACTGTGTACTCGCGAGGTGCCATTCTTATGGACAAGAATTGAACTATCTCGACGAAGTGGTCATCGACTTTCCTGATGGCCAACAACTGTGCATTGGAAGTGTATCCTCCAGACTAGTAGGTTCCTCTTCATGTTACAAACTGGATAAGTGGTTAGGTCCTTTATTCATTCTTCCTGGCTTGACCACAATTTCAAAATCATACTCTTATAATAGTAGTATCCATATACATATTGATGCATACCCCCTATCCCTCTTGAGGGTTGCGCGACCTCTTGGTCAAGATTTTCTGATTTTCGAACCAAAATGGCTCTTCTAGTTTCGAGATGGAACCTCCCTCTTTTAATTCACAGGTCCTTATGTGATTTTTTCACATGCAAACCAACACTAGATGCAAAACCCCACTCCACGTGACCACAGACATGACTATGGGCCTAGCCTGAAAGGCATGTCACGTTTTGTGATGCTAATCTTTCCAATATAATGAGTCCTTGGCTCCTCCAAGTCCCAAAACTCCGATGAGGGCTAACAGAGGTTAGCTCCTCCCTTTTCCCAACTCACATGACCACACACCTATGAACAAAACATTTACCAAGAAAGCGCGTCGTGGTTCATAGTATCGGGACATATGGTACAAGGCGCCTAAACCCTCCAAGTCACAAACGCCGAAATCATGATGACGCGAGATCTATGGCTCAGGTCTCTCTTGGACCAATAGCTACAATTATTTTGGCATTTTGCGTTTCGAGACTTCACCCTGCAAGAAATTTGTTCGCTCCTCCACCCAGTCGCCAAAATGTTTAAACACTCCCTCACTGCAGATCGATGGTTGTAAGCCTCTGGAGATCCAATGGTCCTGATCTTGTCTTGGCGGATCACTATTTTTGGGTTCGGGGCTTTGGGATTCAAGGAATTTTGTCCACCCCAACTCACGATAACCGATATCACGAAATGGACCAACAGTCTAGATCTATTTGGAATCGATGACTACTATTCCCCCTGAGGGTTGAGTGTTGAAAGATCTCCCTGTTAACCTCCCCGTAGCTCCACTTGATCCAATGGCTCGCGGGATTTCGTGACTCTCCCTGTAAAATCTCCACTATCCGTTCAGACTTTTGTGGATTTCCCTCATGGACGTACGCGGTGTCAAATCTTGCGTATTTGTCTTGAATCAGATGGTTGATGAACTTCCTCCGTGATCTGAAAACCAACAATTCTCTTACTCCTGAGCTTTTAATCTCCCCAACTTAGAAGATTTTCTAAGTCCTCGAAGGTTCCTACCTTCGCTTACCCTAGGAAATGGGTTCCTGGATCTCGATATCACTTTCCCAAAGTGTTATTCATGAGATTTGTCTGGTTTAGAATTAGATTTCCTGCGCACTCCTTGTGTCTAAGGGATTTCTATAACTCAGATCCACAAGATTTCTCCCAGAGAAATTCTCCTGATTTCCTTACGTTCCTCTCTGGCTCGATCCACACCTTGCAGAGCTTCAAATGAAGAGAAAAAATTGAAACTAGAACACTAACATGCACAGTTCCATTCACGTGCTCATGAAAAAAGAAACGACAGGAAAGCACACACAGTCCACACACCATAAATTTGGATCATTTTTCCTTCTGTTATATTCACAAGTGCCGAAATGGCTACAAAATACATTCAAATTACAGTAACTCAAAAACTAAGATCTCCTGCTAACTCGCAGTTCTCTTACAACTAATTTCTCTTTATATTGCATCTCTCCTGAACTGGGCATACAAACTTCTACTTAACTCAAAAATGTTTACAGGGTTTCCCCTGGCTACTTGCCTACTCTAAAATTCATCCTATGCTATCTTAGTCCAGTCGCACTTCAGAGCTATAGTGGAAACTCCTGCTCTGTTTACGATTTTCAAAACATGCCTCAAAGGGAAAAATTCGGCACTGGTTCAAGCATGCCTCCAAAGGTAAATTCCAACGCTCAGTTAAGGCAGATTTCAAAATTGGTTGCAACTGCCAACATTGATGTTCTGGAAGAACTCTCACGTGTTGAGTCATCCTGCGTCTGCGTGCTTGCCAACAATGCTCATGCATCATACTCCCCTTGACAAAATTTCATGGACTCCTGTCCATGAGATCCTCTACTGATTTTTCCTGCTTCTGGATAGTAGCTTCATTTTCCCAACTATCATCTTCGATTCGGTGTCCCTTCCATTTGATGAGATACTCAAAATAATTTGTCCTTCTATTCTTCTTGCCAATCCTCTAATGAACAATTTTCTCCATCTATGGCTTTTCTGCCACAGGCATCTGTTTCTCCCAATGAATCTTTCCTTGAGATTTTGACCCTTATGTGTCATCTTTCCTGTATGGATACAGGTCTAAAACATTGAATATGGGAGAAATACCCACGCCATCTGGCCGCTCAATCTCATAGGAATTTTCATCAAACTTCCTCAAGATCTTACAGGGTCCTATCTTTTTCATTTTCAACTTGTTGTATATTCCCCTAGGGAACCTTTCCTCCCTGAGATGTGCTAAAACCTGATCTCCTACTTCAAATTGAAGTTCCATGTGATGTTGATCAACTCTGTGTTTGTATTTCTGGTTAGAACTCTCCAATTGTCCTTTGATCTGGCTATGGAGTTTCTCCATCTCCGCAGCAAAATCCTCTTCTCCAGTGCTCCTGATCTCACCCTGTTCCAAGTCTCTCAACTAAGATGCTCCCCTTGGTTTCATTCCATATAGTATTTGGAATGGTCTCCTTCCAGTTCTCCTTTTTAGTAAATCATTGTATGCAAATTCTACTTGTGGCAGAATGTGATTCCACTGGTTATGATGTTTAGTAACTAGACTCCTTAATAAATTTCCAAACTTCTATTTACCACTTCAGTATGCCCATCTGTTTCAGGGTGATAAGTTGAGATGAAGGAAAAATATGTCCCCATCTTCTTCCACAACGTCCTCCAAAATTTACCAACAAATTTTGTCTCTCTGTCTGAGACAATGCTCCTGGGTAGGCCGTGAAGTCTCACAACTTATTTGAAAAACAGATTTGCAACATGCGTTGTGTCACTAGTCTTATGGCATGGGATGAAATGTGACATCTTTGAAAATCTATCCACCACCACAAATAGGGAATCAAATCCTCTTTGTGTTATTGGAAATCCCAACACAAAATCCATGCTTATTGCATCCCAAGGCCTCTCTAGTATTGGTAATGGTTGATACAACGCAGTGTTCTGTCGTTTCCCCTTTTCATGTTGGTAGATTCTACATCTGTTCACAAACTTTATCACCTCTATTATCATACTTGGCCAATAGTATGAGTTGGTCAACTATGCAAACGTTTTATCATGGCCAAAATGTCCAGCCAATCCTCCATTGTTCTTTTCCTTTAGAATATTATCCCTTATTGACCATTTTGGTATGCACAATTGATTTCCTCTGAACAACAGTCCTTCCTGAATCATTTATTTTGTCCACTGACTTCTATATCTCAACATAGGATTCACACATGCTTCATATTCCTCCTTCAAATATGCATCATCATGATACATGTCCTTAAGGTGTTCAAACCCTAAGGTATTCACCTGGAATTCCTGAAATGTCTTCTCAAAATTTGGCCAGATCAAAATTGGTCGTTCTATTATCTTCTCCTTCAGTATATTGAATCTCCTTTCAACCTCCTCTATCCATTTAAAGTACTTGTGCCACTTCTTCACCATATCCTTCATTGGTGCACAAATTCCACTGAAGTCTCTAATGAACTTCCTATAGAAGCTCGTTAATCCATGGAAGCTCCTTACCTCGAACATGCTTCTTGGTGATGGCCATTCTCTGATCACTTTCACCTTCTCTGGATCCATCTTCAGTTCATTCGAAGAGATCACGAAACCCAAATAAATGAGTTATGTCTTCATAAAAGAGGACTTCTTCAAATTGATCAACAACTTCTCCTGTTGTAGCCTCCTCATTACCAGCGTTAGGTGCCTCAAATGCTCCTCTTTAGTCCTACTAAAGATTAGTATATTGTCTAGATATACAACCACGAACTTGCCAATGAAATCTTTCAAAATTTCATTCATCAACCTCATAAAAGTAATTGGGGCATTTGTTAAGACAAATGGCATAGCTAACCACTCATATAGACCTTCATTTGTCTTAAAGGTTGTTTTCCATTCATCACCTTCTCTCATCCTGATTTGGTGATATCCACTTTTCAGATCTATCTTAGAAAAGAAATTTGCTCCACTTAAGCAATCCATTAAATCATCCATTCTTGGTAAAGGAAATTTGTACCTAATGATGATCATTTTTATGGCTCTTGAGTCTGTGCACATTCTCCATCCTCCATCTTTCTTTGCACTCAACACAATTGGTACTGCACATGGGCTCAAACTTGGTTCTTCACCTCCTCATTCTCTCGAGGTGTTAATCTGTACATTTCTTTGTTCGACAGACTTGCTCCTAGTATCAATTCGATATGATGATTGATACTCTTGATGGGTGGTAATGATTTTCGCATATCATCCACGATTGTATCAACAAAATTATCTAGCATCTCCTAAACTTCTTTAGGCAAATCATCCATTGATTTACTAGTAAGGATGACTCTAGGTTTCCTCACCAAAATGAACTGCATTTCCTGTTCTTCCTTGACTTCTTTCAGGAGTTCCTTCCCACTCATGAGAAGTATTCTTGTGTTGGCTTCCACCTTTACTCTCTTCTCCTCCATTGGCAGCAACATATGCGTCCTACCATTCTTCTCTAATGTGTATGTGTTTATGCTCCCATCATGAATGGAATTTTTGTTAAAATTCCATGGTCTTCCCAACAGAATGTGGCATATGTCCATAGGGATTACATCACACAGGATTTCATCTTTATTACCTCCTATCTTCATTTCAACCAAGCATTGTTTAGTAATCATTACCTAGTGTCCTTTTTGCAACCATGAGACCTTGTATGGTTTTGGATGTGTAGTTGTCTTCAGCTCCAATTTCTCCACCATCTTTGTGGATAATAGGTTGTCAATGCTCCCACTGTCAATGATCACCTTGCATAATTTGTCCTTAGTCTTCCAAGTTTTCCTAAAGAGATTGTTTCTCTACACTATCTTTTCAATTTCTACCTCTGGTTTCAAGAGAACGTTTCTCAACATTAGGGATGATCCATCCTCTGCTCCCTCTGCTTCAACATTTCTTCGTTGGGCTTCTGAGATGTGAGCTTCTCTTCCTTCCTTCTTCTTCTTAGGACATTCCCAAGACATGTGTCCTATATTTCCATAGGCATATCATCTTACTCGTCCTCTACCTCTTCCTCTAGAAGAGTTTCTTCCACCACCTTGTATTTCTCGTGAACTTCCTCCTCGTTCCGAATTATTGTGTGGTTTCCCAGCCTCATCCTTATACTAATGTGCTATGTCGTGGTTAAACCCCTTGCTCTTTCTTGGGACCGAGCTTTTACCTCTTCCTCACTGAATTTGTTTTCTGGTCAGCTTCTCCTCTACCTTCAGCGCAAACTGATAAGCATCCTTCATGGTTCTGAATGACATCATGATGATCTTGTCCTAGATCTCATATCTCAAGCCATTTATATATCTGGCGACTTTTTCTTCATCTCTCTCCCATTTTCCAGTTCTGATGTTCATCCGATAGAACTCCTCGGTGTACTCCTTAACTATCATTCCTTTCTATCTTAGGTTTTGCATCTTCCTGAATAGATTTATCTGATAATCTTTGGGCATGAACTTAGCCTTCATCTTGGCTACCATTCTCTCCCAACTCTTTATCCTTTGTTTTCCTTTACTTCTTTTCTCATCCTGTAGTTGATCCCACCACAACGCTACATGTCCTTTTAACCTGGTGATTTCCTGCTTCACCTTCTTCTCTTCATCAACGTCTTCATAATCAAAGTGTATGTCCGTGGATCTTATCCAATCCAACAGTTCTTCAGCATCTAGGTTTCCCTCATACATGGGAACCTCTATCTTAGCTCTTCCTCCCAGTCTAGCAACTGCTTTCAACAAACGTTCCTATACAATGTCTTCTCCTGCAGCTTCTTCAACTTCAACCTCTTCACTTTCTTCTTCACTGATATCTCCAGCATTAGTTTCTCTTCTCTACACTTCTTCCATTGTTTCCAATCTGGCATGAAGTTCTCGCATCTCCCTCTCTACAACACGGTTGGATAAAGGTGCCTCTTGTCTCCTTGGTTGCATTGTGTTGAATGCTTGTCACACACAGAGTATAACTCTGAGTTCTCTGTCTCTTCCTCTTTCTCTTTCGCCTGAAGTCTACAGACGAAGAACAATCAAATCTTATACCACCTGATGCAGACCCCCTATACCTCCTGATGGCTTTGCGACCTCCCGGTCAGGATCTTCTGATTTCGGAACCGAAATGGCTCTTCTGGTTCCGAGCTGGAACCTCCCTCTTATAATCCACAGGTCCTTATCTGATTTTTTCCAATGCAAACCAACACTAGACACAAAACCCCACTCCATGTGACCACAGGCATGACCATGGGCCTAGCCAGAAAGACACGTCACATTTCATGACCCCGAGCTTTCCAATATGATGAGTCCTTATATCCTCCAAGTCCCTAAACTTTGATGAGGGATAACAGAGGTTAGCTCCTCCCTTTTCCCAACTCACGTGACCACACACCCATGAACACAAGATTTACCACGAAAGCGCATCGTGGTTTGCAGTATCGGGACCTACGATATAAGGAGCTCGACCCCTCCAAGTCACGAATGCTTAAATCACAATGACGCAATATCTATGGCTTAGGTCTCTCTTGGACTGAAGGCTACAATTATGTCAACGTTTCACGACTTCGCCTTGCATGAAATCTGTTCGCTCCTCCACTCGGTCGCCGAAATGCTGAAACACTCCCTCACTGTGGATCGACGGCTCTAAGCCTCTAGAAATTTGATGGTCCTGATCTCATCTTGGCGGATCTCTATTTCGGGGTGCGGGGCTTTGGGATTCAAGGAACTCTGTCCCCCCCAACTCACAATAGCCGATATCATGAAATGGACCAACGGTCTAGATCTATTGGGAATCGATTACTACTATTCCCCCTGAGGGTTGAGTGTTGAAATATCTCCCTATTAACCTCCCCACAGCTCCTCTTGATCCAACGGATTGCAAGATTTCGTGACATTCCCTATAAACTCTCCACCATCTGTCCATAATTTTGTGGATTTCCCTCCCGAACATATGTGGCATCAATGCTTTCATATTTGTCTCAAATCAGATGGTTGTCGACCTTCCTCTGTGATCTGACAGCCAACAATGCTCTTCCTCTTGAGCTTTTAATCTCCTAGACTTAGAATATTTTCTAAGTCCTCAAAGGTTCGGACATTCTCTTACCCTCGGAAATGGGTTACTAGATCTCGATAACACTTTCCCAAAGTGTTATTCCTCCTGATCTTCATTTGGTTCAGACTTAGATTTCCTTCGCACTCCTTGCGTCTAAGGGATTTCGATAACTTAGATCCACTGGATTTATCATAGAGAAATTCCTCCCAATTTCCTTGCGTTCCTCTCTGGCTTGATGCACACCTTAGAGATCTTCAAATGAAGAGAAACAATTGAAACAGGAACACTAACATGCACAGTTCCATTCACTTTCTCATGAAAATAGAAACGATCAGAAAACACACAGAGTCCACACACCATACATTTGGATCAGTTTTCCTTCTATTATATTCACAAGTGCCAAAATGGCTACAAAATACATTCAAATTATAGTAACTCAAAAACTGATATCTCCTGCTAACTTGTAGTTCTCTTACAACTAATTTCTCTCTATATTGTAGCACTCCCCAACTGGGCATACAAACTTCTACTTAACTCAAAATTATTTCTAGGGTTTCCCCTAGCTACTTGCCTACTCTAAAATTCATCCTATTTTATCTTATTCCAGTCACACTTCAAAGCCATAGTGAAAAATCCTGCTCTGTTTACGATTTTCAAAATGTGCCTCAAAGGGTAAAATTTGACACTGGTTCAAGCATGCTTCCAAAGGTAAATTTTGATGTTGAGTTAAGGAGGATTTCAAAATTGGCTGCAACTGCCAACATTGAAGTTCTGGAAGAACTCTCACGTTTTGATTGGTCTCGCCTCTCCATGCTTTCCAACGATGCTCCTACATCACATATTATTTCCCCCAACATTGTCTTGTTGACTAAGTATTTCAATGCAGAATGATGAGTGAACATCTTAAAATGTCCTCTCAGCAAATAGTGCCTGAATTTCTACAGCGCATACACCATAGCCAAGCCTTCTCTTTTAGTTGTAGTATAGTTTCTCTTGGCCGTAGATAGCTTCTTGCTAGAAAAGGCTATAGGGTGGTTTATGCCTCCTACACCCAACTGTGCTAAAACTGCTCCTAGTGTAATGGACAAAGCACCAACATGAACATTGAACTCCTTAGTCCAATCTGGAAAAACCAAGATTGGTGGAGTGACCATTTTCTGCTTTAGTGTGTTGAAGCTCTACTAGCATTCTTCTGTCCATTGGCACTTGTTGTCTTTCTTTAATATCTTCTGCATAAGTGTTGTTATCTTTGCATAACCCTTAATAAACTTCCTATAGTATCTTGTGTGCCCTAATGCAGTGCGCAACTGTTTGACCGAAGTAGGGGGAGGTAAATCAACAATGATGACAATCTTGGAAGGATCCACCAACAATCCCTGCTTACACACGATATGCCCTAGCAACACTCCAAAGGGTGAAAAGAAAACACACTTTTTAAAATTCAAGGCAGTCTGACATTGCCTACACTTATCTAACATCAATCTTAAGAATTTAATATGGTCTTTCAGTAAGCTAAAGACAATCCAATCATCAAAATAAGCTTCTAGGAATTTGTGTGAGAATTCCTTAAATTCTTTGACCACCACCTTGGAAAATATGCTTGGTGCATTCTTCAAGACAAAATGCATCACAGTGTAATGAAACAAACTCGATTATGTTGCAAATGTAGTCTTATGTCGATCTTCCTTATCAATTTTGATCTGATGATAACCTGAGAATCCATGTGTGAATGAGTAGACCTCCTGTCCTCCTACGTTATCTAGGACCTCATCAGTAAAAGGTGTAGGAAATGGATAATGTAGACATGCATCGTTCAACTTTCTTATATATACACAAATTTGGATTTCTCTTGTCTTCTTATCTTGGACAACCATAGGGCTAATCCATTCGGATTCTTCATCAGGTTCTATGATTCCTTATTCCAGTATTCTATCCAATTCAATCCTAAATTTCTTATTATATTTGGGATTCAGTCTGTATGGTCTCGGCTTGATAGGTCTTGCATATGGTCTCAAGGGGATCTTCATTTCTCCCAGGGGACCTTTAATGCCTTTCATTTCTGTGAACTTGGTTGGAAACAAGTCTTAATATTCATGCAATAGTTTTGTGATCTTGTTGATAGTAGCATAATCCCAATAGTCTCCCACATTTTCTAGTTTAGGTGCTTTCTCCATTACAATATTAACTTTCTTCATTTTAAGAGGCTATCCAACAAAGTGTAATTCAATCTCAGGCCCTTCTATGTCTCTGTGACCTTCAGTTTCTGCAATGTTTACATTTCTAGGGGCATCATCCTCATCAGCATTAATATTGTAGCAATCATGTAACTGCTGAAGAGGTGCAGTCCATTCATCTCCTTCGCAGGTAAAAGGGAGGTTAGGTGCCTCTTGAAAGACCTTTTTTCTCATAGTTTGTAAATCTTGATCTATTGTAGGGTACTGAATTTCAAATAAGAAGGTAATTATAAAGTTCTGAGTCATTCCATACAAGTCTATAGTGATGAGGCACAGTTCTGCATGTAGATAGTAGTTTATAGGCATAGTATCCAAGGTGTTAATGAATTTATTCACCCACTGTTCTTTAGGAATGTTTCCCTAGGCATCCTCACAACTTTGCATGTGATCCTTAGGACAACTATGTCATGTGTATAAAACTTTTCATCCTTCAGCTTGTTCTGAAAATTGCAGTGTCAATAAGGTGAGACATTGTTTCCACTTCGTGATGTTCCTCTTATGTGCTCCCCACCATCTAGCTGGTGTGGATTTCAATGCTTCATCTAATGCCAACATCCCTGTTGTACTAGTACAATTTTCTCAAATTAAACTATAAATGTCTCTAATTGATTCAAACCATCACACATTGGGAGATTGCTTACTTCTGTGCCAATCCAGCAAACTGCTTTGGTCAGTCTAACAAATCATCATGTGGAGACTTCATACATTCTGTTCTGCCAATTTTCTAATTCCTCTTCTGAATCTGATGAACATGCACTTTCACTTCTCCATCTAAGATCTCCTTCTGATGTAGGATTAATGTAGTCATATTGTCTTGTTTTCAGCTTGTAGATGTTCTCTATCTCATATGCATGGTCTTCTTCCCGGATAGGTTCTATGTATTTGCAACCTTCGTCTGGGTCCATAGGTGCGATGACTTTAAGGCCATTAAAATCAAATGTCATTCTTCTCTTCTTTAGGTCAACAACAATCAATTTGTTGAAAGCCCAATAAATTCCTAACAATGAAGGATAGGGACATCTATCATCAACAATTTCAATCACTTCAAAATCTGCAAATGTCCTGACCCCATCAATGTCTACAGGAACATGCTCTAGTCTTCCAAAGGGGCTCATCGCCTGCTGATTAGCCATCCTTAGCTTGATAGGAGAGTAAATCAGTCTACGTTTTCCCATTAGTTCCCAAGTCTGCTTTGTCATAACATTTACTTATGATCCCAAGTCGAGAACCACATAGTCCATGTTGTAGTATCCAATTTAAGCACTAAGGTGTAATTCCTTGTTTTTTCTCCTTTTCCTTGATACTTGTTTCACAACTCTACTCAGCACAGGGTCTATTTTCCCAATTTCATACTATCTCACCAGGTGTTGTAATTCTTGTACAAACTTTTCATCTTTAATCAAATTGATACAAGTATATAAGAAGTCCATGAGCTTGATTACCTCTTTTTCTTGTCTAGCAGACTGATCAAATGTTGGTGTCATTTCACATTCTGAGACAAACAAAGTTCGCTAACACAAGAATTATCCAAAATACTTGGAATATAACAAAATAATCCATGAAGTAATAATGTACAAAATATGAATAGATCAGATATGATAAGATAAGATTACAATTCAGAATGAGGGCTCATTTATATACCCACGCAGGGGTTCCCTTAACCAATATGCATGTCCTTAGAGACATTCCCTTTCATTATTAATAATTATTATTTATTAATTAGTTATTATGTTATGAATATCTATTTATGTGTATATTTATGTTCATAACATTGCCTTCCCCTTAAAAATGATTTGCCCTCAAAGCATGCTTTATGGAAGAATTATCTCTTGCTCTAGCTTGTAATTATTGTCTCATGCTTCTTCATTATTGAGTTAGTAATTGTTGAGGACTGGAGATGATAGGATCGTCTAAGTGCTGAGAAGAATTGTCACATTGTAAAGAAGTCTGCCCATCCTGATCCGATCTTCTTCATGGGAGTTTATAGGGTTCTTGAAAAGAATTTGATGTATTTCGACTCCCATGATAACTTCTATTTTGAGCATCACTTGTCATTTGATTCTGTTGATAGAAGGATTGGCTAAAGTATCGATTTTTGTGATTAGGATGTTGATAACGCATCATTGCAACTTGATCCTTACTCCGTATACTTGTAGCCTTTTGTTGATTAAATTTTGGAATTGAGTTTTCTTCATGTCTCTGGTTTGTTTGTACCTCAACATTTGAAAACTTCTTTACATCAACTGGATTTGTCTCCTTTTGAATTGTAAGGTTGATTGGATCTGTCATCGTTTCCTTATAGACTAATGATGTTTTGCGATCTAGATTTTCTTGTAAAGTATTCTTATCATGCTTCAACTTTTTAATTTGTGTTAGTAAATTTTAATAAAAAATACATATTTTTTATTACTTAGACCTTTTAAAAGAATACTTTAAAAAACAATTAATGATTAATTAATTAACTAATTAACTAATTAACTAATTATTATTTTTAAACATGGCTTTTGAAATTGTACGACCGTACGAATTTAATAATTGTTGGGGGTGGGGGACAGGTTGAGACATGCACAGGATTTGTCGGGTAAGATGGTGACAGGGATTTTGTTGGGGAGTGTGGGCTACAAAATTACGGGAGGGGTTTTGGAGGGTTGTCGAGAATGTGTGGAGGGCATGGAAGGAGTGGGCTGCAAGTAGGGAAACTGTGTGGGAGCGTGGATTGCGAGGGGAGAAGGGGGATGAGAGGGTGTGGTTGGAGGGAAAGTTGACGGAGCCATGGGATTGGATAGGACAAGAGTGGGAGTGGTGTGTCAAGTGTTGATATTATGGTATGTTCGGGAGGTATTTACCTCCACGTGTAAACCTAACAAGGATAGAATACTCTGAGAAGCAAGAAGAAACCCTAATGAGTTGGCTAATAACCCTAGAAGACTTGTCAGATCAAGAAGATCATTTATATTAGGTTATTAGCCTCCAAGAGAAGAAATCAACAATAAATAATAATATATACTAAGTAGACAGATACCCAGAATGAGAAGTCGGTCTAGGAAGTTAGACATAATTAGTATAAATACAGGAGGCCAGTCCTCATTCTGGCAGGTAGTCTCAGAATTGCAAAGCAACACTTGTGTGAACTGTAGTTGACCAGTTTCTATGCAGGTTTGGAGGAGAGTTGTCATTGTATCTACTACAGCTAGCAATTATTCTTGGACTCTCTCTTAGCTAGGGTTTGGACTATCTGATCATCTCTTGTCAGTTCTCTATCCTTGGGGAAAGGTGCGCTACCCTTTGTTTGGCTATCTAGCCTAGGGTTTGCTTCGAGAGTGATTCTTTGTCAAGGTTAAGGTGCTCGGAGGGTGGATTCGACCTATGGTTGGGTGACAATAGAGATATTTTCAATGGTAAAACATGCACATCGATTATATTCTAACAGGTTATGGGCCCACACCTCCTTCATTCAATCTAAACGTTGGAAGGAAACATGGCCACTAGGATATTGAGCTCGTTGAGGAACTGTCACTAGGGTTACTAGCAGAAGCATATTCCAAGACACTGTCTCTAGGGTTACTAGCAAGTGCAGTTACAGAAACCCTAATCCTATTGTTAAGGCACCCTAAATGAAGGTATTGACCTAATATCTGGATAAATCAGTGCACCCTAGCCTAGCGCATCTCCCGGTACTCTCAGAAATCCAAGACGTAAAGTTTGAGCTTTTGGTCAAATCTAGGGTTGACCAAGTCAAAGCAGCCATGACTTACTCTATGAAGTCAGAGAAAAAGTTAGATGGAGCTTCTAACTTCATAGCATGGAAGACAAGGATTGATTTGATCCTTTCTAAGAATAAAGTGTTGGATATCGTGAAAGGAAAGATCATGAAACCAGAGTTTGAAGAAAGGAAAGAGAAGGAACCGTAGAACGTTGTAGCCATATAGAAGTTCAAAGATGGTGACATCAATGCTATGAGTATCATAGTGTAATATATAAAAGACCACTTGATACCCTACATCTCCCATATTGACTCATCGAATAATATGTACGATGCTGTAAAAATTCTCTTCTTAGTCAGAAACATTGGACAAGTAATGAGTCTGAATAATGAGCTCTGTGACATGAAGATGAATGATGATGACAACATAACATCATATTTTGTGAGAATCTCTCAGTTAAGAGATCAACTACAAGATATTGAAGAGATCATCTCAGAGAAGGAATTGGTAAACATAGTACTCAATGGTCTTCCCAAGACACGAGATGCATTTGCCGCAAGCATGAACACAAGGAAGGAGTATCCAACATTTGAAGAACTTTCGACTTGTTGTACTCAAGAAGAATCAAGGATCAGTGAAAAATAGAAACCCCAAAAGGGGTATGATGATCAAGCCTTCACAAAAAGATTCAAGAATTTAAGGAACAAAAGGAAGTTTGGTTCAAGGAGGAAGCCAAATCAAGAGAAAGACATTTCAAAAGAACAATGCTTCAATTGTCGAAAGTATGGCCACTACAAGAATCATTGTCCTGAGCTAAAGAAAAGGAAGGATAAACACGAAGCATTGGTTGCTGAAGAAAATGAACTTACAAAGAAGACTAAGTAGGATGAAAGAGACTTCTTCTTCTAAAGGTAACAATACTCTTCTTATTTCTTGTACATATCTCGTTTGTATTGTCTCTGTACATATATTGTATATCTATCACTTGAAAGATAATGTATTCCAAGAAGAACTATGCCTATGGAAGAACAAGAAGATAATGATTGATATCATCAGATAATACACATGAAAGGATGAAATACGCTGAATCAATCATGAAGAGACTCAGAAGAAGAAAAGATAGAAAGAAGTTAGAGAAAAACTTATAGCATTTTTGTAGAAGACAACAAAACGGAAGCGTTGACTCTGTTAGACAGAGAGAGCCAATTATATATTGCAGAAGATAATAAGGATGCAAACAGAAGCATGGACTCTGTTATATGGAGGGAGTCAATTATATGCACTCATACATGAAGCAAGGATTAGGAGGGAGCTAAGCATATGATCCATTGAAGATGATGAAGTATATATCCATGGTAGCAACCATGAAATATAGTATATGTTCAGTTCGACCATAGATGAAGACTTCTTCGAAGAGAAGCCTTAAAGTATCCTTGGTTGTCCATCCAGATCCATGATCATAGAAAGAAGTTGAATCTTTAGGGCATGGAATCTATAAGAAACTCCATGGACCCAAGAGCTAAAGGAAAAACATGAGGAAGAATATGAAGATTCCAAGAAACAAGAGAAGCCACAACAACCAGTCATTATATCACAAGATTACCAACCTAATATGAACTCACTAAAAGAAATCAAGTAGAGGAACTAAAAGTTGTGATGAAGAACAGTGTCTGAAGACTTATGAATGAAAGCATTGTGAGATCAAAGACTAGAGGTTTTCCCAAATGGAGGGAGAAAAATATGATGATTACTTGTTCCAGTAAACTAGACATACCTATACATGAGTCTTTATATCATCCACAATATCCATGGGTTGGAGTTCTACAACAGATAAATGCAAAGAATGTTCTCCATAGAAATTGAGCAAAGAGAATATGAAGAGCAATATCAAGACTTTGAGGCATACTAGAAAGAGACCCTTTTATGCAGATGGAAGAAAATAACTTGGTGGAGAACCTCCAATGCACAACAGAAGCATGGTGAAGATTTCCTATAACATCAAGATGATTACTCAGTAGATCAGATCTCATTATGACAGAAGAAGTGCCACATGGGTATGGCCACTACAAGAATCATTGTCCCGAGCTAAAGAAAAGGAAGGAGAAGAATGAAGCATTGGTTGCTGAAGAAAAGGAACCTACAAAGAAGACTAAGCAGGATGAAAGGGACTTCTTCTTATAAAGGTAACAATACTCTTGTTATTTCTTGTACATATCTCGTTTGTATTGTCTCTGTACATATATTGTATATCTATCACTTGAAAGATAATGTATTCCAAGAATAACTATACCTATGGAAGAACAACAAGATAAGGACTGATATCATCAGATAATGCACATGAAAGGATGAAATACGCTGAATCAATCATGAAGAGACTCAGAAGAAGAAAAGACAGAAATAAGTTAGAGAAAAACTTATAGCGTTTTTGTAGAAGACAACAAGACAAAAGCGTGGACTCTGTCAGACAGAGAGAGCCAATTATATATTGCAGAAGATAATAAGGATGCAAATGGAAGCATGGACTCTGTTATATGGATGGAGCCGATTATATGCACTCATACATGAAGCAAGGATTAGGAGGGAGCTAATCATATGATCCATTGAAGACGATGAAGTATATATCCATGGTAGCATCCATGAAAGATAGTATGTGTTCAATTCAACCACAGATGAAGACTTCTTCGAAGAGAAGCCTTAAAGTATCCTTGGTTGTCCATCCAGATCCATGATCATAGAAAGAAGTTGAATCTTTAGGGCATGGAATCTATAATAAACTCCATGGACCCAAGAGCTAAAGGAAAAACATGAGAAAGAATATAAAGATTCCAAGAAATAAGAGAAGCCATAACAACCAGTCATTATATCACAAGATTACCAACCTGATATGAACTCACTAAAAGAAATCAATCAAAGGAACTGAAAGTTGTGATGAAGAACAATGTATGAAGACTTATGAATGAAAGCATTGCGATATTGAAGGCTAGAGGTTCTCCCAAATGGGGGGAGAAAACTATGATGATTACTTGTTCCAGTAAACTAGACATACCTATACATGAGTCTTTATATCATCCACAATATCCATGGGTTGGATTTCTACAACAGATAAATGCAAAGAATGTTCTCCAGAGAAATTGAGCAAAGAGAATATGAAGAACAATATCAAGACTTTGAGGCATACTAGAAAGAGACCCTTGTATGCAGATGGAAGAAAATAACTTGGTGGAGAACCTCCAATGCGCAACAGAAGCATGGTGAAGATTTCCTATAACATCAAGATGATTACTCAGTAGATCAGATCTCATTATGACAGAAGAAGTGCCACATGGACATGTTCCAGTTTTCCAACAATGATATACTCTATTGTTTAGAGTTACATGAACCCTTCACAAAAAATCAGTGTTCCGGACTAAAGTACATTTGAAATCAAGCATTAAATTATCCGTGATGAAGTCTAGAAAGGAGAAAGTGGTTCTCCAATACATATCTCCATAGATGAGTAGATAAGCAAACATTTTTGTAAATCTTCTATCCAACATGAAAGAGTTTGCGTACTCAAGATGGAGCTCGTGGAGACGACTTCCTTATTGAAAAAGGAAAAGATGACTCCCAGGTTGGGAGGGAGCACTAAAAATATTATTGAGGACATTCATTTTCAAAGATTGAAAAATATTCCATCTTGGACAGATGCTTTCCTATTCGGAAAGTGGATTGAGATTTCTAACGGACAACGATTTCCCATTGTGGTCAACATGGGAAATGGTCCAGATTGTTGATGTATCATAGACAACGACTTCTCATTGTGGTTAACATGCAGAGTGGTCTAGGGTAGTCTCTCTTCTTGAGGGTTACTCAAGAAGACTGGCCCACCTCACCAGATAATGATTTACCATTGTGGTTAGCATGAGGAATGGTCTGTTTTGGAGGTCGATACAGGACACTCTTTTCCTCTTGTGGTTAATAGAGAAAATGGTCCAGACAGTCATTCCTTAGGGTTTATACATTCTCTCCAGGGTGCACTTTGATTAGTGTAGGAGGAATGGCCCAGGGTGGGGAATGGTCCAGGCTCAACAATCAGGGACAAGCATTCCTTAGGGTTTATACATTCTATCTAGGGTGCACTTTGATTAGTGTAGGAAGAATGGCCCAGGGTGGGGAATGGTCCAAGTTCAGAAGACATGACAATTATTTTTCCTTGTTTGAGAATAATAGTCCAGATCTCTCATTGTTCTACTCCGAGGGTAGATATTCTTTCAGATCTCATAGATGTGAGTGAAGTATTGGCCCAGATGATTCATTTTATATCATAAAATTGTTTATGTGCAGGTTGGTATCAGATGATTGTTATGAAGACTCTATGACAGTAGATGTATACTACTGTGGTGGATGTGTTCCATTGTTCGTGACTATACGTTGTTGATTAAGTACTTGTGTGTTACTTGGTGTGGTAGTGTACCACTGGATTGTAGTTATGTACTACTATCGATAGACGCAATTGTGTTCTATTTTGTTCTTATTGCCTTGAAGACTATCAACACTTTATTGGAAACAATTATCAGCCAGATGAATGATGAACAAAGATTTTCCATACAGAAAATGGTTCAAAACATTTACTCTTTTAGATTAGAAGAATGGATCTTGTATCACTCTGTGGAGTGAACATCATGTCTGATTACTCAGATAGAGTATGGTTTCGAGAGATGATGCAACTAATGATGATGATGGTGCTCATGATCTAGTCATGATCTAGTCTATATAACTATGTTGATGCTACAAGGTGAATGGTATGTTTTGTGCTCAAGACCATTACCTGTAACACCTCCCTAGCTAGGAAGGAGTGTTGATATTGTTGTAGTTGTGGGAGGTATTTACCTCCACGTGTAAACCTGACAAGGATAGTATACTCCAGGAAGAAAGAAGAAACTCTAATGAGTTGGCTAATAACCCTAGAAGAGTTGTCAGCTCAAGAAGATAATTTATATTAGGTTATTAGCCTCCAAGAGAAGAAGTCGGCCATAAATAATAATATATACTAAACAGACAGATACCCAGAATGATAAGTTGGCCCAGGCAGTTAGCCAAAATTAGTATAAATATAGGAGGCCAGTTCTCATTCTGGCAGGCAGTCTCAGAATTGTAGAGCAACACTTATGTGCACTGCAGTTGCCCAGTTTCTGCGCAGGTTTGGAGGAGAGCTCTCGGTGTAGCTGTTGCAGCTAGTAGTTATACTTGGACTATCTCTTGGCTAGGTTTTTGACTATATGATCAGCTCTTGTTGGTGCACTATAGTTGGGGAAATGTGCACTACCCTTTGTTTGGCTATCTAGCCTAGGGTTTTCTTCCATACTGATTCTCTGTCAATGTTAAGGTGCTCAGAGGGTGGTTGTTGAGTCGCCAAAGTACCATCTTTTTACCAACCTTTCACTTCACTTTCAATTCACTTTCACTTCACTTTTAACCATATTTCGCTTTCTCATACCCTTACATTAAACCATTTTCATGATTACATGGGTTTTAGACATATTATTTTCCAATGCATCTATTTTAGTGTTTTTGAGTGAATTTATGATTAAATATTGGAAAAATGACATGTTTACACTTATATATGAAAGTGGGATGAGTTTCATGATGTTTATAGGTGTATTTGAAGACTCCAACCAAGTCAAATTTGACCATCAAGCCTCAAATTCGAATTCCCTCTTCAACCCTTTGAAGATTTGATGAAGATTTGGAGATCTACTCAAGTATCTTGGATGGAGATTAATCATGAAAGAAATATTTGTGAGAGGATTTGTAGAGATATCACTTGATATGTATGAGCACATGGTTGTAACCAAATGAGACATTTGTGGATCTAGGAGGGATTTGTGGATCTAAGTTATCTTAATTTTTGTATAAATAGGAGTGCCTCTTCCATTTCAAAAGGAGGACTCTTTGAGCATTGTATCCAACTCATGATGGAATAAGAATCAAGCTTTCGTTTCACATCAGTTTTCATTCTCTAGTTTAGATTTAGAATGCTTTAGTTTACAACAACTAAGCCTTTTTAAGTTTATTTATTTTGAATGCATGAGTGTTCACTTGATGATCTTGATTGTTGATAGGTTTTGTGAAACATTCTGAGAAGACCTCCTGAATGGGAGCTAGTGTTTTCTTTCCTACAACAACTAAGCCTTTTTAAATTTATTTATTTTCAATGCGTGAGTGTTTACTTGATGATCTTGATTGTTGATGGGTTATTTGAAACATTCTGAGAAGGCCTCTTGAAGGGGAGCTAGTGTTTTCATGCCTACAACAACTAAGTCTTATTAAGTGGAATACAAGAGTTAGGATTTGATTGAATTTTCTTAGATTAGAAGTTAGGTGCCTAATCCTACATATATAGTGCATGTGCTTCATAAGCCTATGAACCTCGGATTGACAAATTAAATGGTTGGGCAATTACTACGACAGAATTAAACGACAATATTTTCGCCTAATAGTGGCTTCGGCCTATGGTTGGGTGACAATAGAGATATTGTCAATGGTAAAACGAGCACATCCATTATATTCTAATAGGTGGGTTCCGGCGAGAGTGGGGCCTACAGGGGGTTGTGGGGGAAATGAGGAAAGGTTACGGGATGGTGGTAAGGTTAGGAGTTACGGAAATGTTGGGGAGGGCTGTGAGAGAGGTTACAAGAGGGTGGGAAATGTGACATGGGGATGGTTGCGAGGGAGTGGAGAGGGGTTAGGTGCAAGGGAGTGGTCACTATGGGAGTGGGGTGTTATGTGGGGAGGTTTTACATGAGGCACGGGTGAGTGGAGAGGGATGTGACAGATTGTGGGGGAATGGGGAAGGGTTACGGGGGAGTGGAGTGGGAGGTAGGGAGTGGGTAGATGCAGACGGGAAAGGGTTTCAGGTATTGAACATGAGGGGAAGGTTACAGGAAGTGTGAGAATGTAGCATGAGGGTTGGGTTACAGGATTTGCTGGGAAACAGGTTACGTTTTTTTTTTGTCTTTGTTTTTGCTTTTTTTTTTTTATTAAATCAACATA